>CM060614.1:3327855-3540355 GCA_030578255.1 Tiaroga cobitis | reverse complement strand
ATGAGTGCTGGCAGGTGCGGGTAATGATGAAGAAGGTGCAGGTGTGGGCCAAGGAGGATGATGGGAACTGTAGTGCAGACGGGGACTAACACATGACTGTGACGATGACAATTAGGTGGTGACTATGACAGCATGCGTTTCAGCTGTATGAGGTAGAAGCTGTTGAACTGAAGGTGTGTGTGGACGAGTCTAGATTTGAACCTCACACAAGTTACACAGTGCGTGTGAGATCTCGGCCGGATCAAGTGCATTATAAAGGCGTGTGGAGTCCGTGGGCCCCTGCGATACACTGGAGATCAGGGGACATTCTCAGTGAGTCCGATTGGATAACACGCAAACAAATGCAAAGGAGAAACGGTAAAGATGACAGCTGCAGTTACTGTGATTAAGATTCATCTCACTTTGTGTGTTTTAGAAAAGACTGCGGAAAGATCTTCCCATATTGCCTGGTATTTTCTTGCTTTGGCTTTGCTGCTGGTCCTTCTGTCCTGTATCCCATATTCAAGGTGAGGAACATCCTGAAATTCTTTGATTTCTTCCATCTTTTGTTGATCCTTTAGTAGTATTTGATGTATTTTCCATACTTCTTCAGTTCGTAGCAGTAAAGTAAAGGAAGCCCCACAATCCTCAGTAGACTGTGAAAATAAGTTTATTTAGTCAAATAATTGGCTCATTTTACCTGCATGCACCACTATCTCAATGCATCGTTAATCAGATTCAAATGTAAAATTTGCAGTGTTTCTGAAGTAATGTTGTGTGGAAGCTAAGAACATGACTTTGGTTTATTGCATTCATGCAAGCTTCAGAAAATGTCAAATCAACATCACAGCAAATATTTAGTTTTTTATTGTAAAAGTTCTATACTACAAAAAAAGTTTCTTTCTACCTTAAAATTTAAAGTACAATCAACTACAATTACATTAAGCTGGCTTTAAAAATGAGTTGAATCTTGTATAACATAAAAAAAGGTTGAAAATTGAGTTAAAGCAATGTAAAAACATATGTAGTCAACTTATTGATCATGTAATTTTTTACTTTTCTTTTTATATTGATAGGTCTATTATTTGTTTGTTACAGGTTAAAGACAACATGCAACGCTCTTCTTTCATTCTCACATTGATTTGTTTGTCTGATGTTTTGGCAAGTTTCAGCACTTTGGGTAAAGAATTCTGCTCACATTGTTATATTACAGGATATATGTGTTTATTGTGATGTATTATATGTCGTCTATAAAACTGTGTTCAGGTGATCGATATAGTCTGGAGTGTCTCAATAATTATTTATCCATCATCACCTGCTCTCTGAACATCTCGGATGAGTCTCTGGGCAACGAATCGTCCTACTGGCTGTATTTCAGAACAAATGAAGAGTGAGAATACAGCACTGAATCACAATCACATATCAATCAATCAATCAATCAATCAATGGTAAATGGACTGCATTTATTTAGCACTTTCACAGACCCAATGGCCACCAAAGCGCTTTACAATTTGCCTCACATTCATCCATTCACTCACTCATTCATTCATTCATTCATTCATTCATTCATTCATTCATTCATTCATTCATTCATACACCGACGGCGGTGTCAGCCATGCAAGGCACCATCCAGCTGGTCGGGAGCAGCTGGGGTTAGGTGTCTTGCTCATGGACACCTCGACACTTGGTCAGGTGGAACCGGGGATTGAACCACCAACCTTCTGGTTTGTAGACAACCTACATGAACCACTGAGCCACTGCCGCCCCAATCAATCAATCAATCAACCAATCAACCAATCAATCAATCAATCAGCCAATTAATCAACCAATCAACCAATCAATCAACCAATCAACCAACCAATCAATCAGCCAATCAACCAACAAATCAACCAATCAAATCACAAATATACAATCAAACACTCGAGTGCATGCTAGTTTTGAAGTAATGATAAAGAATCTGTTTTTGTGTAGAGAACATAACTGCACACTGAAGAGGAGAAAACAGTCATCATTACTGTGTGAGTTGGATTTATCACCGAATGTGTATTTCACCGAGTTGGACAGCTACGAAATCGCCCTCCGTTCCGGTTACCATGGCAACAACTTCTCCGTCTTACTAGATGGTGACTTCATACCTCGTGAAAAAAGTAAGAGCAATGTCTGTCACGCGAACCCACAGTAACTGCACAGTTCGTCATTGATGTGTGTGTGTGTGTGTGTGTGTGTTGTAGTTCGCCCTGTCCCTCCGTCTAACCTGTCTCTACGGTGGGAGAAGGACGAGGCTCTTTTTCAGTGGGAGAGCGGATATGATCCAGACTCAGACTCTCTCATTCCCTACCTCCAGTACCAGCTCAGCGTGTACAGCGAGCACGAGGTGTGTGTGATAGCTTTAAAATAAGTGGTGTTGTTCAAAACCCCATATTATTTTCATTCTTTAAATATAGCCATATATATTCCTTTTTCGATTTTGGGTGATCAATTTTAATAGGAAACCACTTCCTAGTCTTATAGCGCGCAATTCACAACCAGTTCATGTTATTCTAAAGAATAAAAATGTCGGTGTTTATATTCTTAAAGGGATAGTTCACCCAAAAATGAAAATTAGCCCATGATTTACTCACCCTCATCCTACATGATTATGACGTTCTTCTTTCAGACAATACAATCGGAGTTATATTAAAAAATGTCCTGGCTCTTTCAAGCTTTATAATGGCAGTGAATGGCCGTTTCTGTATTCCATAAAAGTGCATCTATCCATCATAAAAGTGTATATATCATTCAACCTCATCCGACTAGCATGGAGGACTATAAGAGGGACAAGTATAAAGTTATAAGTTTAATAATTCAAACATAAAAATGGAAATAAATTACTTTTTGACAAATTAATAGACGTTTAAACCTGTAATTTTCATGTTTTAAAATGTAGTGAAATAGAGAATTGAGGCTGCTTTTTTCATACATCCAAAACATATAGTGACCTTCAACTGTCAAGACCCAAGAAAAAAAGGGTAAACATTTCTTCAATATATATATATTTATGATTTGCTTCGCATTACAGAAGTGAAACAAGTTGTGATACTCGTTTAATGGTGTTGTTTTACGCGTGAAGTCTCATGCGTTTTATTGCTTACTAACTCCTGACAGACACCACCCATTGGTTTAAAAAGGATGTGTTTTTCTATTCACAGCTCTTTTTCACAAGTGTCTATTTTACACCACGAGCGTAGCAAGAAATGCAGAAACATCATTACCCAGTGTAATGGTCTACATCCTTGTTATGTTGAAAATGTCACTGAACTTCTAAAGTTACTGTTTGAGAATGCTTATAAATTCTTTGTTACAAATGACAATGCATGTGTTTCAGCTGTATGAGGTAGAAGCTGTTGAACTGAAGGTGTGTGTGGACGAGTCTAGATTTGAACCTCACACAAGTTACACAGTGCGTGTGAGATCTCGGCCGGATCAAGTGCATTATAAAGGCGTGTGGAGTCCGTGGGCCCCTGCGATACACTGGAGGTCAGGGGACATTCTCAGTGAGTCCGATTGGATAACACGCAAACAAATGCAAAGGAGAAACGGTAAAGATGACAGCTGCAGTTACTGTGATTAAGATTCATCTCACTTTGTGTGTTTTAGAAAAGACTGCGGAAAGATCTTCCCATATTGCCTGGTATTTTCTTGCTTTGGCTTTGCTGCTGGTCCTTCTGTCCTGTATCCCATATTCAAGGTGAGAAACATCCTAAAATTCTTTGATTTCTTCCATCTTTAGTCATGTAGCCTACATAAATGATGGATGTTTGTGTTGTAGATGGAGAACGGGCGATTATATACCATCACCAGCCCCGTTTTTCAGAGACTGGGATGTAGATGTTCAGGTAACTCCCAACATATACGAACACCAAAACAGTTTACATAGTTTTACCAGTAGATGGCGACATGTTACTGTGTTTAGTGAGTCATTAATTTAGAATCATTCACTCAAATGATTCATTCAAAAATGCTGATTCATTCTGGAGGGAAAAATTTCAGCCATCTTCGAAAAGCCAAACCAATATTCATTCTTTTTTTATTACGAGCTCTGTCTCATTCTCTTTTTGCCAGCAGGCTCTCCACTGTTCAGTGTTTGTTTAAACCCGGAGATTTGAGATTTAGCTATATGTCAACCTTTCTCGCGCGTGAAAACTAACCTCTGCCACTCAAACACCAGACACATCAAAGTGGCCAGAGCAACTTCTCTATTTATGGATATGAGGAGACACGCACGGGCGAGTGCAATTTCCCGCAAAAACTATCCGTCTGGTCTTAAATATAAACTTACCATAGTGAATTAGGGTAAGACAAAAATACGTTTTGAAAGAAGTATTAATGATGTATTCACTCATTGTTTACATTTTGAATAAATAAAGTTACATAGTTTACATTTAAATGAACTTGTATGAATGAACTGTTGAATTTTACATCTTTTGATTGGCGTTTGCCAATGTAACGATATGGAATTAATGTCTATTGCACAAGTTATGCTCAAAGTTTTTAAAAAGCATCTCCAACGCCATAATAGTGATGCTTGACTGTGATTAAGTTGTAGGCTTCACGTATTGCAGCAAAATAATGTTTTTCCGTGGATGATACACTCATGTTGCGTTCACGTGCTATGGTAATTATGGTAAATACCAAAAGCCGACTTGAAAAATGCACATGAACACCCCCTCATGTGGTATTATTTTCCACTGGGCAACTCGTAGAATATTTTGATGCACGAGTTGCCTAGATGAGATAACCTTTGACCTTTTCAAAATGCCGGAGAGCAACTCGAGAGTCGTGAATGGTAAAAAATATGTACTATTCATGATCTAGAAAATATACAGCATATTATTTACCGTTTGAGTTTTGATAAATCATCTTCTTGCTGTAGCAGATGACTTAAGCAATCTAAAATAGTTTTAGCTAAATAACAGGTCTGGATCTCCATCTTTTTACCACATTACGACAACAAAAGCACTTGAACGCAACACACTGGTAAACACCAGTTCACAAGTGGAAAATATCATATTTTCCATAGCACGTGAACGCACCATTAGATCTGCATTCCAATAAATCTTTGTCTTGACCGATGTTGTTATTGTTAACTAAAACTATTAAAAATCGTTCTCTTCAATTGAAATGATGCTGAAGTAAAATGAAATATAAATATTAGATGAAAATCGAAATTGAAAAAGTTCAATCAAAATTAAAAAATGTTGCCCTGAAAAATATAATAAAAGCTATTTCAAAATATTCATAAATACTATAACATAAAGGAAGCTTTTTCAAATCAGATATGAGAACGATATCAAATATGGTTTTCCGGTGTGTCATCAGAAATAAGATATCGAACACGTTTCTGACTTTGCAACTCCATTTAGGGATTTGAACACCACAGAATTAGCTAGATTTATGTTAAGTTCTCTGAACGCAGATATTTGTTGGGATTGTGGTCATGCTGGTGCTGGAGTATTGGAGAAAGACACTAGTCTGCAAATAAATAATTCATCAATCACTTGCTATCGGCTTCACAGAGAAACACTTGCTATGCTTCTCAAATCATCTAAATTCTACATTCTAGTCTCAGATAGGAATGAATGTGGTATTCTGTTTGTTTTAGCACAACTGAACCTTTTACATTTAATCAATGATCTTCATTCTTACACTGTTTCGGCTCCTCCCATGATTCTTGGCCGATCTTGATAGATATACTTGATGGTTAATGATGGTTTCTGGTGTTAGAATTAATAAGATCTGAAGATTTGCATTGGTCGTGTTACTTGGTTTGACATTTCATCTTACACATTTATAACACATTTGTAGGATAATAAAATATAGCCTAAAGCATAAAGTACTCACAGGTTGAAGTTGAATGACGTAGAAGATTCCCTTGTAGTTGTTCTTTTTTGAGGTTCAGTTTGTAGTTATATGTGACCCTGGACCACAAAACCAGTCACATGGGTCACTTTTTTGAAATTGAGATTTATACATAATCTGAAAGCTGAATAAATAAGCTTTCCATTGTTGTATGGTTTGTTAGGATATAATCATCTGGGGTGCAAAAAAATCAAAACTTTGAGAAAATCGCCTTTAAAATTGTCCATTTATGTTGGAGATTGTGCTGCATTACTCAGCATTTTTGGCATAAAAGAAAAATAGATAATTTTGACCCATACAATGTATTGTTGGCTATTGCCACAAATATACCAGTGTGACTTGTGACTGGTTTTGTGATCCAGGGTCACATATGTCCTTCAACCTTCTCCTACGCTATATGTGTTGTTTGTCTTAGACTCTTCACCGTCTTTACCATCATCTTCATCAATCGTATCTCCGCTTGTAGTTTGAAAACCTTATCTTCACACCCTATCGTTAACCTCTGTGGTTAGTTGCGAACATTAAGTTCATGAATTTACCTTTGACACATGTCGCTCATTTCATCCTGTTATACAGGAAATCAAGTATATGTGTTAATACTCCACATCAATATCAGTATTTAAAGCATTAAGTACAACTTACAGTACAACGAGTAAATAGCAACATCAATATCAAAACAGTTGGTCCTGGTCATTGTCCTAATACATCACTGTTAATGGTCTGTGTGTGTGTGTGTGTGTGTATTTTCAGATCTGTTCGATGCTATCCTATAAGGCGAGAGATGTAACGCAGGGG
Organism: Tiaroga cobitis; assembly: GCA_030578255.1. Classification (NCBI taxonomy): domain Eukaryota; kingdom Metazoa; phylum Chordata; class Actinopteri; order Cypriniformes; family Leuciscidae; genus Tiaroga; species Tiaroga cobitis. The sequence continues at coordinate 3,533,683 of CM060614.1, read as the reverse complement.
GAGGAGTCTCTCCAGATTGACATTCTGAGGGAGAGCACAGACACGCCCCCTCAACAGACCAGCTTAGTTTATGAGATGGGAACCAGCGACCTGGGTGACCCCACGCCCCAGTCTCCCAGCATGCCCCATTCTCCTGTGGGCTCAGATGTCGACTCGGGCTGTTGGATTCGTGATTTAGCTGTAACAGAGCGAGGAAGCATCACATGCAGCGAGGACTACTGCACACTCTCCAGCTCACACACTTATGCCATCTAACATTTCCGGTCAGAAGTTTGGGGGTCAATTAGATATTTTTTCATTATTCAGCAAGGATGCCTTAAATTGATCAAAAGTGACAGTAAAGAAATGTGTAATGTTACAAAATTTCAACTTTCGGAACTTTCTATTCATCAAAGAATTCTGAAAATCATGTAAGAATCCTCTTGAAAATTCAGCTTTATTCACAAGAATAAATTATATTTTAAAATATACTAAAATACCTAATTATTTCAAATCGTAATATTGTATATTTTATCTAATAAAAGCCTTGGCGAGTTTTAAAAACATAAAAAAAACTTTTTAACGGTGTGTTGTAAAGGCTAAATTTGAGCGACAATTAAAGGATTTTTATCTTCACAGGAGTGTTGGGAGTAATTAATTGCTAAGTAGTCTAATTACTTTTCCCTTGAAAAAGTAAGGGATTACTCTTAATTTTTTATGTCATTTAATTAGTTACTTCTGATGCAATTGCAGTAAATACAATAATTCTATATAAAACAATAGTGGATTTAACATAACATTTTAATCTTAAAATTGATGTTTTTAATGTAAACGTCTCCCTTGACACACTAAGAATAATTTATGCAATTGTACATTGTTTATTTGAAAGAAGCATAAGTGCAGTTTTGTGTCTTTCCTTGTGTTGTTCGACGGGTCTAGGTTGATATGGGATTTTAAAAATAATTAGTAATAAGCAATCCAATACTTTTTAGAGAGTAATTAGTACAGTAATCCAATTATACTGATGAAGATGTAATTAGTAGCTAGTAATCATTTTTTTATAAATGAAAATGCATTCAGTCATGTATAATCTGCTAATTGCTTCAATGAGCAAATCCTGATATATTGCTGAACAACGCCATTTATTTGCCACAATTTACATGCAATTAAGTAGCAAATAATCAGTCTAAATGACTGTTTTAAAGATTTTTTTAAATACTTGCTAAAAATCCATTTATACTATGTTGTATTCTTGATTTTGAATATATATTTTTATATTAAAGCTATTCTAAAATGCTGTCAGTTTACTGCTATAGCTTTTTGTTTGTCTATATAAATAAAAATGCAACGTGTATGAAACTTCTGTGATATTTCAAGTCAGTCAGCAACTCTACATTCAGCATCATGCAAAACAATATCTCCGGCTGTTATGTCTCTCCATTTTCTGTTTTTAGTAGCCATGAGCATCAAGGCGCAGTGCCACGTTTACACACCCCTGCATTCTGCTCCATCTAGCTGTTTTTGAACACAAGAACGCATCTACAAAACGCACATCTGATCATGGCACACACACACTACAGTCTACAGACGCATTATGTAGAAAGAGCTTTATTAAACAAACAGACACAATCAGTGTGAACACAGGACACATGTTCCCATCAAACAAACAAGAAACCATGTACAGCATGTTTAAGAGAATTGGACTCTGGTTCTGCTGCTCACAGGAGCAATTACTCTGGACTTTATTCAACGAATCAGCATTACACAATCCTAGACAGATCTAAGACCACATGGCTGGTCAAGTACAAACGGGCCCAATGGAGAGGAAACTGGTCCTAGATCAGCATTCTGAGGGGAAATGTCACCATGAGGCTCTATCCCACATATAAGACGCTATAAACCAACCTAAACCAGAGCAACACACACACACACACACACTCGCTCGCATGTTTTTCAAGAGGAAACAAAGCTTTACAAACATAATAAAATGACGAGTGCAAGTAAGCACACAGACAGACGCCAGGAGCTAAAATCCCAACAGTCCATTCTGATCCAAGACTGAAGTTGTTGTGATTTCTTACAAGCTGGTTTGAAACGCAACAAAACCTGTGGATACTGAATTGGTGACTGCGTTCTAAGGGAAACGGAGAGCAAATGAAATTAAAAGGGAAAAAAGGGAGGAATAAGAGTGTACATTTTGTGGTGCAGGGGAAGGGTTTGGGGTTGATGGCACAGACATCATATTTTAAGTCCTTTTAGTCCCGGTGAGAGGATAGCACGAGTATTCACATAATCCCTCTTTCCATTCGTCTCTGTCTCGCTTACGACGGGGAGAATTTTTTGGCCTGTGCACGAACTCTCTTCTCGTACTCCACTCTATTCTGACTGTAAACAAAAACACAGAGGAATCAATACAAGAAACATCTCACACTCGCTCTTCCAGAACCTAGTGAGTTTACTGACATTCTGCTATATATAGAGACTTACATGGGAACGAAATTACCTTCCTCACAGGACCACGATGTTACTTATAGATACATAACATAGCCTATATAGAAAACAGGTCAACTAACTAAAGCAAACTCTGATTTACAGGCATGTAACAAAATAATGCTGCTTTATAAATATCCATTGCAATGGTGCTCAGCGCTAATACTGAATAAGGTTAACAGAAAATAGTTCTATTTAAATAAAACTATGGAAGCCCATTTCCACCACATAATAAAAAAAATATGCTTTAAAAAGTCAATTATGACATAAAAAGTCAAAATTATGAGATACAAAGTCATAATTATAATATAAAATTGTCAGAATTTGACTCTCTCATAAATATCAGATAAAAAGTCCTAATTGTGAGATATAAAAAAAAAATTTTTTTTAAATGAAGACATTCTTCCTTTCATAATTATGATTTACCAAACATGATATTTTTTATATTCACTTATGCAGTGGAAATGATTGAGAAATAAAATTTAAAATTAAATAAAAAGAAAATGTGATAAAAGTATGTCAAAATTTTGAATTGAGATGAAATGTCAATATTATGTCATAATTAAGAGATTTAAAAATGCCTTATTATGATTTATTATTATAAGTCAAAATTGCAAATTGTCAATTCTGCCAATTGACAAAAAAAATCTCATAATCATGACTACTTTTCATGTCATAATTAGCTATTGTATTAATTATGATTTAACAAGCATGATATTTTTCATATTCATTACAGTGGAGGAAATGGTCAAATGGTCCAGTTTTATGGAAGCCTAATATTTGCATAGAGCACGAGCAGACGAACAATGACACCCTTCAGCATGTACTGGAACTCTGCATGTGTGAAACATACCAGTATATAGTGTACGCCTCTGCCTGAGCTGGATCCTGTATGTTCGGTTCATTTAGGAGCTCCTGAATCCCTAACAGGATCTGAAGGAGGAATAAAAGAAAGAAGAGTTTTTAGAAAGCAAAGCACTGGAACACCGTTGAGCAGAGTGGGATATAGCTTTGGGTGACCTGTTTAATGGTGATGGCAGGTCTCCAGTCTTTATCCTCCTCCAGGATGGAAAGACACACTGTTCCTGACGGATACACATTCGGGTGGAAGAGCGGAGGCTCAAATTTACCTACAAAAGAGAAGTAAGTATTCGTGAGGTGTGGTTCAGGCAACATGGACTGAACATGTTTGTGTAAAACTCACACTTTGGGGGTGATGAGGGGTAGTCATCTTTAAACAGCATCCTTAACTTAAACAGCCCTCCTTCCCATGGAGTCTAGGGAGAGATGGAGAGAAACCTCACATGATGCTTCAGATCTACAGCGGAGTGATCGAACTAAAGCTTAAATGAACAGTCTTACCCCCTTCTTTCCTGGAATAGCACATTCCCAGTTCATGAGATTCATGGTGCCATCGGGGTTTTTCGTCGGCACAGCAACAAAGCCCTGGGAACATTTGGTCGGGGACAAAATCATTAAGCGAGCACCAGAGGCACCGGACCTCTGTATTATTCCGAGACGCATATAATCAATGTTGTGAAATAATTGCCTAATATAGTATTAACTCTACTTTAGTTCTGCAAGGTTATTGGACAGCACAAGATCTTCTCATTGGTCTGTCGCCGGTCATCAATGTCAAAATATCTGGGATGACCAATCAAATCAAAGTAGACGGGCTTTATGTTCACAGAAACCCAACGCTTCAGTAAACGGTCATAAAGTGCAAGATAACATGTAAGCACCTAAACTAAACATTACATATTTGACAGCTGTTTTAGGATAGAAGTGTTAAACGCCCGACAAAAATAATCAGGCAAACTAATAAACTTCTGTCTAATTTTGTCATTTTGAATTGAAAACAGGCCTATTTAATTAACGCAGCATTCCCGTAATGTAATAACTATAGTAACCGTCAATGTGAGAGGACAAGAAACATTAACAAAGCTGTTTTAATCATATTAGGTATAAGATTAATATTGAATGTGTACATATTGTGAATGAATTTAGTAAACTGATTTACCTAGCGTTCATAGACTTCAGTAAACTAACTTGTGTAAGAAAATGATTAATAAAACATATAGGCTAAATATCAGTTGACCTCATGTTTACTTTCTACACTGACAGACGGAAATGAAAAGACTATCATTTAAACAAGTGATGGAGATGAGGAGATCAGGTATTGGTCAATAATCTACCGCCCACTTACACGGTTTTAAAGCTATTTATTATCCATATTTTGGCCTTTAAACATCTTAAAAAGCACATATGTTGGTCAGAGAAATCAAAATTTTGGACCTCGGTGATTATAAACCCCTGTCTACGGCCCTGACCAGAGGATACAATACACATGTGTTACAGGGTTTATTTAGTGGTATATAAAACTAGCAATTACTTGTAAGATTATAAATGTGCACAGTTTAAAACTGATGGTTGTGTAGGGATTGTAAGTGCATTTGTTAAAAGAATATTAGTGTTACTCACAAATGGATGGTCTTTCCTCCATGCTTTGCGCTCTTGTGCAAGTCGACTCAGAGCAATGCCAGACATGACCACTGATCCTATGGAGAAATGCACATTTATCTGAGTACGCGTTTGAGAGTCCATCATCCATCCATCCATCCATCAATCAATTTATCAGTTTGTGGGAAGTCTATTTACATTGTGAAACACAGGAATATTAAAAGAAATTCACCTAAACAAAAGTTTAGATGGCTAACATTTAAAGAGACAGTACCAGAAACAAAAATGTATAGGCTACTTAGAAATTGCCCAACATATACACCTGCCTGTGACTGAGAGACACACATGAGAACCAATATAAAGATTCTTATCTTTTTTTTTTTTGCATCTGAAAGTAATTTTTCTTTATGAATATTATGTCAAATAAATTTTATCCAGTTCTAAAAAGATACACCATACACGTTGGTGAATTACCAATGTATAAAACCCACTTAAACTAATTGGCTTTAGTTCTCCATGAATCATTTTGCCAATATGGTAGCTTCGGGGTAAGCTGTGCCAGTGGTTCAAATAATAGTGATTTTTGCCTCTAAATCTAGCAAATGCAATTATGTTTATTTACATAAAAATATAAATTATTTATGTTTCCCACTGATTCAATTTAGCCCTTGACATGACAGTTTACCCCAAACACTTTCTAATCAAATTTATATGGCCTATCATAATCACAATTTCTTAAATTCACAGCATAGACTACAATTTAAGTACAATTGATGTAAAATTTGACACCATAATCAAGATGTTACGTCACACACTATGTAATCAATCACACATAATGAAATTGAGGTTATTAATCTCCTATTGCATCGATATAATAAAGGGTAAAACTCCAGCTTATGATGTCCTAATATTAAGTTTACAATCATGATTATGGCGTCATAATATAGGGTTGTAGGTGCTTATAATAGAACTTCCATCTACACTATGACATAATAGGATTTTAACTCCACAGTATGACACCATAATCAAGGAAGGGTTTTAACTTCACATTATGACATCATAAAATGTTAATAAATATGGAGTCCAGCGATGGAACGCTGTTCATGAGCGCGCAGGACAAAGAAACTCGACTTCCTTTGACGCGAGCGCGCGTTCACACAGCAACCATACCAAACAAAACCGATGCGACCGTTTACTAGTTACCAAAACACAATAATGCCTCTCCCGTGTGGACAGGACCGTCTTACCTTGTGAATCCCAGTGTTATTCGTCTTCTGGGCCCGCTCACTCGAACCGTGTTTGACTCGGTACCAAAGCTGTGAAGTTTCCCTCCCGAAAACACATTCGGTTCTGAGTGAAGCAGTCTAATCAGGACCAGCGGCACTACACGCAGATCGCCTGCAGGAAAATTCGCGATGAATTGAAATAACGCTAATGTTGTTCGTTTAACCGATCGAATTGTTGAAATATTTGAGCTTAGGCGTGTAGGCGCCGTGTGTTTGGGAATATGATACGTTGTATTTTCCCTCGTGGAAACATTTAGAACAGGCATTCCTTTAGACGGCTAAAATTTAAAGGGACAGTACCAGAAAAAAAATCCATCTATCTATCTATCTATCTATCTATCTATCTATCTATCTATCTATCTATCTATCTATCTATCTATCTATCTAATCTATCTATCTATGATGCTTGTTACATTGTGTGAAATTGGAATAGTAAAACAAATTCACCAAAACAAAAACACCAGAGACAAAATCACAATTGGCCTCAAACATTTTTTGTAAACATGTTGTTTAGACTCGCTAAAAAAATGCAGAATACAGTTTAATGGCTGCAAATAAAAAAAAATATGGCTTATAAATACTGGCATTGTGTGGCAAGAAAATTAATTTTGGAGAATGAAAAAAAATGGAGCAACTGAATGTCATGAAGTAGTTTTTCAGCTCACATTTACAGTGGCGTAACAGTACAAGCATTTTGTGTTCTGCTTAATGACTATATATACGTCAGTGATGTGGAAAACCACACACGAGTAGCCTGTTTATCACACAACAGTTTAATATAATTTTCAAAAAAGTCCAAAACAAACGTTACTGCCGCTCGTCAACGGCAGATGTCACAGTTGCTAGGCGACAAGAACAGTCCTCCGTAAACTAGACCGTCCCAGGGCAATATAGGAGAGACTGTCCCATTTAACAATCAATGCTCGGTCCGACCTTCGAAGGCAGCAGCCTTTGAATTGGGACCTTTTACAGTCTATGATTGGGACACAGTCACACAGCCGCTATTTCTTGTCATGTGTGCTGGTCACGGGTTTGCACAGATGGTCCTCTCTCAGCATGAAAGGGGAATCTTAATATTCAAATGATTCTCTCCATTTACGCATGGGGAAGCATTATCATCTGAGCCGGAATTACACAATGTTTGAAATTATGCTGATGTAATCAAATCATGACATGACCACGTCGTGACCCGTTTGACAGACATGACTGAGATAGCCTATTAATATTAATATTTCGTTTTTTAATATTTTGAATTAGCTTTTGTTTTTGCATTTTACGCTTTCATTTTAATTTTTAGTTTTGGTTAAAATGCTAGTTTAAAAAAAATCACAGTTTTTATTTCCGTTTTGTTATTTAAGTAGGCCGGTTCACGATACCATAAACATCTTACGATAGAGGCTACTAAACCAGCTGAAGTATCACGATACCATGCAGTATCCTGTTAATTCGTTATTCAAATCTACTAAATGAACCAAATTTTCATAAAAACGTGTAGGCTAAATAAAAACAGAAGAGATTTTCCTCTAAATACTTTATTAATGAGAATAAATGGCTATTACTAATCAAATATAATCAGTGTAAACAAAATCCATCTGAGCACTGCCAACGTAGCACAGAAACAGCATAAAGTGACATTTAGATATTTACACTGACAGTTTAATGGTGCTGAATTGCATAAATAATGTTATGAGATTAAATAATGTTTTAAACTGGCAATAAAACTCGGAACATAGAAATGCGAACATGTTGGAAAAATTGGAAAGTAAAACCGTCAGTAGGTGGCAACAAGTCTTAATGATCGAGTCACTGAAGACTGAAAATTCAGCTTTGATCACAGGAATAAATTACATTTGAAAATATATTACAATAGAAAACAAATCTTTTAAATTGTAATAATATTTCACAATGATACTATTTTTTACTGTATTTTTAAATGAAATAAATTAAGGTTTGGTAGAAGAGACTTTTTAAAAATATTTTGAAATCTTACAGACCCCAAACTTTTGAAATCTCACACTAATGTTACTCAGCACGAAGATCTTGAGCTCAACCGTGGCGCGACGGCAAAGTTAGAACCGATTTTCAAAATCACTATTGTTAACTAGTGGGTTGTTTATACAAATCAAATGAAAGTGGGGTCCAAAAGTCATTGATCATGTGACTCATACTGAAGCTCAGTGTGCTTTTGTAACATCTCATATCATACAGGAGAACATGATCATCAGGTTTTGTTTTTTACATTTGCAACTAAAACCATTTGTTTTAAACTAGAAAATGCATCACTATTGGACTGAGTGATTGTGATTGTAACAGGTGGACAGTGATTCAGAGTGACGTCACCGTTTCCTTTTGATCCCTGAGATTTACAATGGTCCAGTTCTTCAGATCCGGACCTGTCGATCAGAATCAGTCCATCTAAAATAAAGCATCCCAGTGTTTATTCCAGGCACCGTAAGTGGACATGCTCTTCACGTGCTGCTTGCGTGCTTCAGTTTGTCGGTGCGCGTGAAGAGAACAAGCTCATGGAAGGTTCTAGAAAGAACTGATGTGTCTCAGATATCAGATAGAAGCTCATATTCTAGAACCACGCTCCTGTAGAATCTGAGGGAAAACAGCAGAGGATTTACATGATACAACGAAAGATTACTAATCTGCATTGAGCTATGTCAATAATACTCTGCAACACAACGGCTCTGTTTGGAATAACCAAATATCTCTGAAGAATTACAGTGTACACTTCTGTTCAAAGGTTTGGGGATCTCTTCTGCTCATCAAGGCTGCATTTATTTGATCAAAAATGTTGAAATATTATTACCAATTGCGATCAAAAATTGTGAAATATATTATTACCATTTAAAAGAACTGTTTTCTAGTTGAATATATGTTCAAATGTAATTTATTCCTGTGATCAAAGCTGAATTTTCAGCATCATTACTCCAGTCTTCAGTGTCACATGATCTTTCAGAAATCACTCTGATATGAGGATTTGCTGCTCAAGAAACATTTCTGATTATTATTATAAAACAGTTGTTCTGCTTAATATTTGTTGTGGAAACTGTGATGCATTCTTTTAGGACTATTTGATGAATAGATGGTTCAAAAGAACTGCATTTATTTGAAATAAGAATCTTTAAAACTATTAAAAGTCTTCCTGACCCCAAACCTTTAAACGGTAGTGTGCATAGCATAGTATGAATTTTCTGTATGCATAGAATAAAAAGATAACCTACAGGTACTATATTTGTATAAACATACCAAAAATAGTATCCGTTTTACTTTGGACTCTTTCTTAAAATAGCACTCTATGGAGTATATACTATGTATAGTGTGCATAGTATTCCCATATTCAGTATGCATGGGATACCTGGATGATGCCCTACATTATATGGCACACTGCTTGTTTATATTGTATCCCACAATGCAGCATGATTGACACGATTTTCTGATTTCATTCTTTAAACGAACCAGACGCATTATCAGTTCGTTTTTAACTTTTATACACAAAATTATGAATTGTAATTGAAATATATACAAAATTATTTCTAAAATGATGCTATATGCAATTTATGCAACATATATCACCTTCATAAATGTTCAAATAAATGTAAAAAAACAAACAAAATAAATGTTAAAATGAAAATAAATACATTTTTACACACAGATTTTTTTTAAAATGCTAAATAACTATAAAATAAATACATTTTATTTCTAAAACAATGACAGAATTCAACAAACATGAGGACATGTGACCAATGTAATAAGGACATCATAACGGCAACATACTGTTTCACATATTATATTTAGGCGGTATTCGGTGTGTATAGAATAGAATAGAGTACAATAGAATAGAATAGAGTACAATAGAGCAGTATGCTAGTAATCCAGGTGGAACACAGCCGAACACACACGCTGCTTACCTTGGCTTTCTCACTGGGCTGGGAGCTGCTGCTATATGATTGGTTGTGCAGTTCCTTAGAAACAACACACAAGAACTCCGCCTGATCTTCACTACCGTAGTTATAGGAGGAGCCGATACTCACCAACTACATAAAACATGAACGAGAGACAGAAACAGAGAGGAACACACAAAGATGAGCAACTGTATTGAGCGACTAAAAATGATTAAAGAAACAGTACACCCAAAAATGCTAATTATGCCATGAGTCACTGAAAATTTCTCAAATTTAACTCGTAACTCGCAAATCTAATTTTTGAGACTTGCTTATATTCAAATGCAGGTTTGACATTAGTGACAATTTGATGTCACTAACATCTTAAGACGGCATTTTAAATATTACGCACAATTGTGATTCAAGAGCTATTTTTTTTTATTGTAATTTAATTGTGATTTCCACTTATTGGATCCACTTTTATGATGCTTATTTTGGAGCATATTATTTCCGTTCCCATTCACTTTAACTGTGCAGTGTGAATGTTGCGCACAATATGTAGATATAAAGTGCAGGTTTGGAACAGCATGACGGTGAGAAAATAATGACAGAATTGACATTTTTGGATGAATAATCAGTTTAAGGCAAGACACTACAGGCAAAAAAAAAACATGTTTTTTCATGGACTGGTCTATTTTGAGAGTCGTTTCAGACTAGTGGAAAGAAAACATCCAAAATACACTTTTAAATGTTGATTTTATTGCACTTTATCTATTTGCATCTATAGATATCAATTACAATCTTTTTTAAAAGCCGTTTTCTCAAAATCCGTCACAGAGGGGTTTGTTTCATATATCATTTGATTGATTTAATACAACATTTTAGTCCTAAAAACATGGTGAACATGTATTTTGTTCTGGCTGTTGACAGTATTTCTTGATTTATGGAATTATAATAATAAGAGATCCTCTGAAAATACAAAAATCAAAATGTCATCAAAATAAAACAAGAATTCTGAACCTGCATGGCTTTACCCAATGTTCAGATATCTGTTCTGGAAATGTATGCAAATAGATAATTTGCATATTTATACATAATAAAAAAAACTTGTAATACAAAAAAATGCTGGGAAGAATGTTGATATATGTATTTATTGCATTTTTACCGTATTCACCAGGGGTGTCTTGCCTTAAAAGGTTTGTTCACCCAAAAAATTAAATATAAACAAAACCAAAAAATATCCCATAATTTACTCACTCTCAAGCAATAGGTGTACATGACTTTCTTTTTTCAGCCGAGCACAATCTGAGTTATATAAAAAGTATCCTGGCTCTTCCAAGCTTTATAACGGGAGTGAATGGTCCCACAGATTTTGAAGCCCAAAAAAGTGCATCCATCCATCATAAAAGTAATCCATATGAATCCAGTGGGTAAATAAAGGCCTTCTAAAGCAAAGCCATGCGTTTTCTAAGAATAATATCCATATTTATACATTCATAAACTATAATCACTGGCTTCCGGTAACAGCCATACGTGAGTCCAGTTCCGGCGGAAGAGTGACCTCTGACCTTTCACCGGAAGCCAGTGATTATGGTTTATAAAGTTATAAATATGGATATTTTTCTTACAAAAAACGCATCGCTTCTACAATTACTATTCACTCCCACTACAAAGCTTGGAAGAGCCAGGATATTTTTTTATTATAACTTTTGTGTTTGGCTGAAAGAAGAATATAATGAACACCTGGGATGGCTTGAGGGTGAGTAAATTATGGGGTCATTTTAATTTCTGGGTGAACTAACCCTTTAAATTAAAATATAACATGGTGCACTTAAACAGTCAACATGCTCGGGAATGCATCAGAATGCAGAGATCCACCGACACTTATAAACATGCAGATTGAAAGAACGACATCCACGCAAGTCACATGCCGGACAACCACATTCACTGTGTCCATTGCAATGAAAACCAAAACTGCGAGGGCATGCAGTGGTTAGTGGGGGGACAGGGGATTGTTGGACACACCTCTCCACTGTGGGCGGGGTGAGTTTGGCTTGACTCCTCCCCCTTCACCTCCCGAGACACAATCAGGAAAAACTCTGACTTCTGGGCCCGCCCATAACCTACACTGACAAGCTGCAACAACCAATCAGAGCGTAAGGCAGGGCCTGCATCACACACCGCAGGTCAGCTGAACCGGCGGGAGCGATTCTGATTGTTGTGGAGCTGGAAGGATCAGATGAACTGATGCCGGGCTTGATTTACCTGCTCAAACTTCCATCCGTCTGACATGGTTGAGACCATCTGCGTCAGTTCTTCCTCTTGACATTGCAGAACTCTGTAAACATGCTTGACTGGCGTCTGAAGACGGAGACAAGGGTGGTAAAACATCTTAAACATTTGTCCTCCATTTACATGCTACATGTAAATAATGAAAATGTCATTTAAATGTAAATTAATTTCATTTAAAGGGGACCCATTATGCAGAATACACTTTAATATGGTGGTTGAACATAAATGTGTGTCGGCAGTGTGTGTACACAACCACCATATAATGGTAAAAATCCATGCATTCCTTTTTTTAATCCCCATAAATCATAAGCCGTGTCTCAGAATAAGCTGTTTGCAGTTTCTATGCAAAGTGATGTCACATACAGTAAGCTTAAGCCCCGCCCACGACTGCTGATGGACTCTGCCTTATTAGCATAGACCCGCCCTGAGTGAGCCGGACACCGTCCGCCATGTTTATCTCCTCACCAGAGCATTTAACAGCAGCGCTCAAGTAAGAAATTCTTATTAAAGCTACTAAAGTTATTCAGTCAAGTGCAGGGAGGGATTTTCTGTTTGTCTTTTGTTGTTTGATTCATATCAACAGCATATATAGCAGTAGGCACTGTATATTATGCTGCTTTTTACTTTAATACACAGATCTAATGTACACATGCGATTTTTCTACTTGCTGTTTACGTTCACAGACATAACCGACTGTGTTTATGTGAACTCTGTGTGTTTTTGACATAACCTTCTGTGCATTTGACAGTTTAAGCGCAATAAGATGTGAAAGATAACGTACGGTAGTTTAATACTGACGGGACGCTCCGTCTGAAATCCAGCTTTCTGTGTGCGTGCTTCAGATGTGTGCCCTCAGAAACCCATATATCAGAAGACTGATACGGCTTTAAAGGGGTGGTTGATTATGATTTCACTTTTCTAACTATAGTTAGTGTGTAATGTTGCTGTTTGAGCATAAACCACATCTGCAAAGTTACAACGCTCAAAGTCCAAAGCAAAGGATGGATATTTTTTAGTGCATGTCTGTGTGAGGTAACTGAAGCTGGTAAGAAAGAGCTGTTGTAGCTCCGCCCCCCTGTGCCGGGAGCAGCAGCTCATTTGCATTTAAAAGGACAGACACAAAAACTGTGCGTTTTTGCTTCCCCTTAAAAAGTGACAACTTTAACATGCTATATAAAAATATCTGTGGGGAATATTGAGCTAAAACTTCACATACACACTCTGGGGACATCAGAGACTTATTTTACATCTTGTGAAAAGGGCATTATACCACCCCTTTAAAACGCATGCAGATAATAAACGTTCACGATGATGAAGAACTGCCGTGACCGTGATAGAGATGATAATCAAAACCAAACAGATGTTTTAGTTTTTGCAGCTCATTTGCATTTAAAGACACATGCGCGAAAACAGCATGTTTTTCCTTCCACTCAAAAATACTAAACAACACAGTGTAATAAATGATCTGTGGGGCATTTTGAGCTGAAACTTCACAGACACATTCTGGGGACACCTGAGACTTATATTACATCTTGTAAAAAGGGGCATAATAGGTCCACTTTAAATGTATGCCAGAAGGCACATTTAGATTTGCCTACTGCCAGAATGAAATTTCATAACTTTATAATGAAACTTTATCTAGCCTGATTTATAGTGAATTGTGTGTTTTCCTGCTCCCTTACGTGTATCGTCTTAGCATCTCTTTCACTGATGTTTTCTTTGATGAGTTTTATTAATGATGTGATGTTGTAGAACTCCGCCTCTTCAAGAGCTCCTGAGATACACATGCAAACCGAATTAAAGTTACAGAGCAACAATCACAGTCTCTCGATCATGTCAGTTTGACGGTGCATGTTTGTCCTACCTTCCTCTGTCAGGTTCTTGTTGAGGACCAGCTTTCCATGTCTCAGATAATTCAGTACGGGCCCGAAATACATGGGATCCCTGTCAATCAAATACGCCCCTGTCTCATCCTACGGTATAAATGAAAGGACAGAGAAAGAAACCTCAGCAATCACATTGCGACGACCTGCAAACACCCTAACTGCATAGCAATGCCCTGGAAACCATCCATAACACCCTAGCAACCACATAGCAATGTGCTAAAACCCTCTGAAAACAGTAAAAAATAGTACCATCTTAGTAACCACATGCCTGAGAGTTTCGACAACGGAAAATGTGAAAATCAAGTTATCATTATTATTACAAAACAGCCTGTTTTTACTTCACTTTGCGTGCAACCAGGGAACAGCAAGAGAAGAGATCCATTAGAGGAAAGTGAGTTTAAACATTAATGAGTTGTGCGCGTAAGTGTGTGTGTGGGGGACTCGGCATCTGTTTTTAATGGCATGCAGGCCACATTCATAAAAAAATAAACGTATGTGATACACACACGCACAATATTCTGTTCAAGCTTCAACCAGGACACTTCCAGATGCGTAATGGACCTGGAACAGTGTGTGAGGCTGAAATCCGCCTTTTATCAAATCTGGGGCACAAACAGCGTGGAGTGATTTCCCAGAGCCTTAGAGACTCCTGCTCTTTACAGGGTTAAAGCCCCTAGAGAGCAGGATTATTCTGGATTAGGGTTATTTTGAGATTACCGTCTGAGATTTGAGAGATGAGAGGAGGTAAGACAGCAGAAGCAGCGAGAACCCAAAAGAATGTGACACACGCTGTTGTTCAAATGGCAAAAAAAAGTATTTAATTTGTTACAGTGAAATTATATAATTTAAGTGCGTACTTCGAATACTCATTATACGATACGATTTAAAGAGGAAGAATATAATGATGAGTTTTCCGATTTTAGCAATTTTTATCAAAAAAAAATAAAAGGTTGGATCTAATGCAAAAAGTTCTTTCTTTACCACCTCTTTTATTTCACACTGGAAAAACTGCAGTCTAATCGATTCGATCATGTTAAATCATACTAAGCTACTAATCTTTACTTTTTCATTTTTACTTAGAAATAAAACCAATTACCAGCTGTAATGCAACTTTTTTATATTTAGGTTATCAGACAAAATATTTTTGGTGGCAATTTCAAAACAGATTCTAATATTTTTGGCCTACACTTAAAAACCTCCCGCTTGCACCCAACACTGACCATTGCCTGATCTGACCCATAATAACCTTCAACCCTGATCTCGGACACAGCTCAGGTGTCATAAGCGGGATTGAGTCCCGATTACAAAGCAAAACTGGGGCCAGCTGCGGCCTTAAGCATCTGGGGGCCCGTTTCAATAACTAATATGGGGCCCTACCCACATAAAACATAAAAAGCAAGGATTCCTGTTGGTTTGCATCAATGGTATATTATTTTATACGTGTACTTTCAGCTTCATGAACAGGCAGCTCAACATAGAAATAATCCAACCTTATTTGATTAAAACTATACAATTATACAGCGTTTTACGTTGGAATAAGCCTCGCCCTTTCACGCAGAGTAACTTCACTTTTGGTAGACTGAATAAAGCTTTTCTTTTGTTGTCCGATATCTTTCGTTTTTCAGCACCACTGGCATATGTACGTTTCATTTCCTCTTAAAATTATTTTTCTGGTGAAAATAACATTTTAACCTAACAGCAAAAAAACAAAGGTATACATACATAAACTACCGATAATATACTTCAGATCGCGACGCTTAAGCTGTTTGCGGGGGTGGTAAACGTCGCCATGGTAACCGCGAGTTCTACCAATCAGAGACGTCAGTGTTTTGCAAATAACAAGGTTGATTTCGTAGCAACCTCATAGCTCGTGGTCAATTTACCTTGAATGGTTTAGACATTAATCAATATCCTACGGAGAAAATGAATGGGATTTTGCTGGTCTGTTGGGGGCAGGGCCCCCTTGGAGGGCGGGGCCTGTTTCAATTAAAACGGGTGAAACCATAGACTGTAAAAAAGATGGACGACGCCCCTTCGCTCTTTTCCCTAGGAGAGAACTGAAGCCGCCATAGACAGTATAAGAAGTGGACAGAGCCATCTCATTGAACTCAGTTGAGACAGTTGAAGCCTATTTTTAGCGATTTTTGAGCACTTCCGTTCCTGACGCGCAGACTCAGACCGATTTAAACTAAGCTTGATGACGTGAGCAACCTGTCTGACAGACGTAAATCTTCTAGTAGCTGTGCGTGTAAATTGCCAACGTTAATCTTGCAGAGACGGGGAACTTGAGCAAAGAGTTCTTTGGCGTGAGTGAGCAGGAGTAAGTATTCTGATTAATTATTAATTTGTATAGTATAGCTTTTATGGACTCATTATCTATGGGCTTCTCCCTTGACGGGACGTCCCCCCGATTGCCTGCGAGCTTCTCCTCCTGTCTGTACGGTAGTTTCTGTACAGCGCGACAGAGTCGAGTGGTTATGACGCAATCGTTAGCCTATTTTTACAAAAACTGTTTCTACGGGGCCATAATGTAACATAGAAGGTAATGGAGCTCTTTATACATTGTCGTGTTTCTTTAGAAATAAATAATGGACAAATGGAGTCTTTAAACGCCTGAGATGTAAAGTTATTCACTGTCAAAGTGACGCCAAAATGAATGGGAGTCAATGGAAATGCTAACGCAAGTGAAGTTCTGCTACAAAATGGCGGCACCCGGCCGGCTTCAACTTCCGATCGATGGATTACCCCCTTGGAAGCCGCCAGTGTCCCGATATGGCGCTGACATCTTGGAACTTGAGTCTGCGCACTTGCGTTTTCGGGACCAGTAATGCGCAGTCGTGAGCAGGAAGTACAGCCTTGTTTATACTCGCCGCGTCCGCAAGAGCGCGAAGGTGCACGCGGCAAAAATGACGTCATTGCAGTGTGGGCGGTCGTGCGCGTTGGGTGCGCAAGACACCATTTCGCCTGGCGGTGTGCACGGCACTTTTTGTAACATCGCGCGCGGCGCCGCATCCGAAGATGAACGACTTCGAGCCGAATCTGGCCGAACTGGTACGTCTGTACCACCATGTTTATGATCCTTCTATACACAGAGACATTTGCATTGATGGGCGACCATAAAAGCCTCTCATTTTGTGAATAGGAACACACTTGCATTAAGCACCCAGTTTGCACTTGTCTGAACTGCCTATATTTAAAAAAAAATAAGCCTACAATAGTAGAAGTAAGCCCTGCAGATGAAATTAAGGTTTAAACACTCTTCAATAAGGCTTCAGTTGTTTAACTAGTTTACATGCAGTGAACGTACAATAAACCTACTGCATTTATTACTCTTTTTATATGAATCAGCAATTAATAAACTACTAATAAACGGCAAACTACTTCTTCACTGCTGATTCCTGGTGTTTTAGAGGAGAATTACTCGGAGTCGCCCCCTGTCGTTTCACAGAATAGCACAACGGCGAGCGCGTCAAGTATAAACGCCTCGTCCGTTTGGAGAGGTGCGCGCGCAGTCAGCGGAGACTCGCGCTCGTGCGGACGCGTCGAGTATAAACAAGGCTTAAAGCCGCGAAATCAAGGCCCCGCCCTCACTCTCGCAGAATCAATCGCAAGCACACGCCCCTGCACTTTTCTTAAAGTCCCTGTAAAGTCAAAATTAAGTATGTGTTCTGAGTATGTCACACCACAGAAAAATGTGTTATTAGCCATCCAGCCAAATTTGAAAGATAAAAAAAGCCGGCATAGTATATAAAATAAGCTATCAAAATCTTGAAAAAATGAGCATTATTCTCTGCTCTCAAATGCTGGGGGCGTGTCCGCTGGCTGCGCTGAAACCACGCCCACTAGCGGGAAAGCTGTCGACGGCGATATTAGGTGATACTGCTTTCGGGACGGGAGGATGAACGCTGGCGGGGGATAGTCGTTTCGGCCCCGTTCACCAGTAACAGCGGATTATCAGTGAATCCCAGTTGTCTCTGAGGAAAGTTTATAAAACGATCCCGTGTAAAATGATCACTACAGAGGCGGGTGTTGGCGGTGATCCTCAGCTCTTCATCAAGGTTGGCTCTACACAAAATGAATCCACCTCTTCTTGATGTGATCGTTTTTAGGAAATTTAAATAAAGACACCGATCTGTTTTGTACATGATCGCATCCAGGTAGTAGCCTATATGCATTTCCGTGTTGAAGGCATAGCTAGCTAGCAAACCGTAGGCTGTAGTAACTCATAGTACTGACAGTAACTCGCGTTTGAGCGGCGAATGTGAATGGGGTCGGGAGAGATCAGCCTCAGTGGCCTCGGTGTGTCATCAAGTAGGGGCGTGTCCACGAGCTCATGGGCTCCAGTGCGTCATCGAGCCCTGTTTTAGCCCCGCCCAAAAAATCCGTAAAATAGCAATGTGAAAAACTGTTTAACGGTCTTTAAGGCCCGTTCACACCAAGCACGATAACTATAAAGATAACGATAAAGATAACTATGCGTCCACACCAACGACTGATAACGGTCTTTTTATTCTAAGCACGCGCACATCCGCGCTGCGGTTTCAAAGTAGACCTTTAAACTAGAATGGATTCTGATTGGCTGTCAGTGTTTTATCGTTTGGCAGCTGGAAAAAAATCGTTCTGAAAGTGATCCCAACGATATCGTTCCTCATCTCTTTATCGTTATAGTTGTGGTGTGAACTCTGTTATTCTTTAATATGGAGAACGATTTTTAGAATTATATCTTTATCGTTATCTTTATAGTTATCGTGCTTGGTGTGCATTAACTCCGCATTTCAGTACTTCACAGTACACAGTCTTTGTCATATGTTTTAGCAATAACTTACATTTGTAACATTTATAATGTGCTTAGAATTTTTTTGTAGAATTGCCTTTACAGGGACTTTAAGTGGCCTCTGTCTGCTCCGTTTCTCTCCAATGATGTCTGCTGATTGCAGTACCTCGTTAAAATAAGGTAAATACAGCTACTAACCACATAGTCAACATTATGAAAAAAAGTCCGTTGGTGCTTCAGTGACGACTTCGCACAGAGAACCTGTCAATCACAGCTGTCAATCATGATGTCACAGCACCGTTTTTATAGCATCAAATAACTAACTAAAAACAAACTTATTTTAAAAACAAACACTTGAAATTACATCGACGTGATAGAACCTACAGTAACTGACAGAAACTATCTTTGGCAAAAGGATATGTGAAGTGTAATTTAATTGTTTAGTTGGTCTCACGTCCCGTTGAATAACATGGGGAGGCGGGGTTTATGACCTATACTAGGACCGGCCTCTGGGGGGGCGATCGAGACGTTTTGGCTTCACTTTTGAGGGCTTGTGCGGCACGCTTGGGTGAAACATAGGTAAAGCCGCAGATATGCTGATGATGTCATCGACATGGCCACCCCAGGACGCCACAATCTGCCTGCACGTCCCCCCATCCCAACACTCGAGGAGAAGAACAGTGGAAAGCTTGTTCTGGGACTGGGGGAGGAGGTGGGGCGGACGGTAAAAGTGTGTTTGTTCGAGTCCATCAGACAGGAAAACAACTCTAGACAAAAACAGCCATCTGGACAACCCCCCAAATTACCATAGAAACAGCACAAATAACTCCATGCAACAATATAAGTGATTATGAACTGAGGAGAAGTGAAATAACAGCTTCGTTCTGATGACCCATTTTAAAGCATCTCCTCCAAACTGATGAGAAATAGATCTTTTGTCTTGCGAATAATTTAAAAACTGAACAAAAACAGGTTTATGCATGCTTAATGCCAAATGATACGTTTTTTAAAAACAGATAGGCTACATTCATTTCTGTACAGCTGTCAGTTTTGGTTTTGTTTACATTACAGCTTTTTAAAACATTGTTTAGATGTTTGTTTATATTCATCTGTAGATCCATAAGGTTACCATAATACAATATCTTATTTAATGATGGTCCTGTGTGTGGATAAATATAATTTGTATAATTCAATTATAAATAATATCAAATTACATAATTACTAGTCAAAAGACACTGTCGGTATAACGGTATTACGTGTTATACGTGAAATGCGTGTTAAAGAGGCTTTGTTTGAGTATCATTTTACAGACTTCTGCACTCTCTAACCTACTTTTCCCCACCCATTCTTTATAAATAACTTATACATGAACTAAATAAATAAATGGTCTGTCTTAGATGCCAAGTTATTTATCTCAGTTGAACTGGCAAAATGATCTCTAAATGAAACAAATCAAACTGTATTACCTTATCCGAGTCGAGGTCTGGCTCTGCTTGGCACAGGCGGAACAGGAATGATTTGGGGTCCCGGCAGAGAGTCTGTCTGGTGGACAGAAAATACGTGCCGCCGACGTTCAAACGGACCCACTTGGAGGATCTGTGGTTGAAGGTCTGAGCGGGAGCCAGTCGACAGTCGTGGCCGCTGATCTCGCCGTGACTCTCCGCCATCCTGAGCTCGGTGTTCCGCTGAAGTGCGTAACGGTGACCGCGCGCCTCTCCAATATAACCAAGTTAACCCAACAGACGCGCGAAGAGCGCAGCGCACTGACGGCGCGAGAAACACCCCTCAGTTTTGTTTTTGGGCGCGAGACGGAGAGAAAAGACATGGGCTATGTTTTTTATTCCGATATCTAAATCCACTGTATAGTCAGAGTGTTGCGACTGAATTTCTAGTGATTCGAAAAGGAATCATTCTTCTGAACCGATACTTTTTAGTGATTCGATCGAACCGCTAAGCGAAGCGTTTGGGGATGAAATTGCTTGACGGGAACAATATTAATAATTATAGTACTGGCAATAATTCATGTGATCATCAACATTATTAAAATATTACATAATGTTGTTTTGTAATATTAACATTATTAATAGTGTTAGAAATTTTACAACAATAAACATTTAAAACCAATTTAGAATTGGCAATTAACTGTTTGAGTCCTAATAGTAAAGAAAAAAGAAAAAGATAAACAGCGATTTTTAGAACAAAATGGCCTCAAATTGAAGCGAGGAGAATTCTTTACTTGGTTGTGAATAAGTTGAAATTATTCGTCCGAAGTCTCAGAACCGATTCGATAGACAGAATCGGATTTCTCAACACTATTCGGAAAGAATATCCGGGTGTGAACGAGCTTAAATTAGAACGTGTCTGTGTTTTAATGCCAGTCACACTTTAGTTTAGGGTCCAATTCACACTATGATCTAACTAACTAGTACCTACGACTTTTGCCTCTAAACCCAAATTATTGTTTATTAACAGTTAAAGGTAGTTACGTTTATGGATAGGATTATGGGACGAATATGGTCATGCAGAACAAGGCATTAAAATGTGCTTTATAAGTACTAATAATAAACAGCCAATGTCAGTAATATGCCAATATAAGTAATATGCATGATGTTAAATAATGCGAGTTCAGAGTTGTGTATTTTTGTTTTTGTGTAAATTTGTTTACTTGTCATGTTTTTGTACCCAGCAAAAAAAAAAATGCTAATTTGCATAACAAATATGCATGCTAATAAGCAACTACTTAATAGTGAGAATTGGACCCTAAAGTGTTACCTTAATGCCTGATGAACAGCTTGTCTAAATGGCGCCTGCAATACTTGTAGTAAAAATCTTTATAGGTCATCACATGATGCATGTGATTCCAAAAAATGCCCACTAGGTTGAGACTAAAAGCCCATTTATTTTAGATTGAAGGGCTGCACGAACAACTGAGATTGCACAAGTGCACTACAGAGGGCGGATGATTCAGATTTCCATACTGCTATCATGAAGTTAGTTTGTAATTAGTGGGTCTGATTGATTAGCTACTTATGAAAATACTAGCCTACTAATACTAATTCATCTACAGAATAGATCTAACAAACCCTGTCAAAAACATGCCCTGATCCTATTCCACCCCAAAAAGTACAAAATAAATTAATAAAATATAATAAATACATCTCATAAAGATTTTTAGGATAATTAAAATGTTCTTAAACCTAAAAGGGTTTCATTTATTTTCTTTATGCAAGAAATATATCATATATTCCTTATATTAATTATATAGCCTTTGACTGTCAAGGGAACAACAACTTTAAAACAAAATAAAATCAATACCATTCAAACACGGAGAAAAACCAAAGAGACTGTGTTTGTTGGCCTAAAACCCTACATGCTTTATTTCAGTTCTAGGTTTTGCCGAGCGCAAAAGGTCGACAAGAAGAATACACACATTGCCTACACGCACAAGGACCCCCCACGCACACACACAAACCATATCTCTCTCACACACAGACACACATGCGCGCACACACAGACAAGTGGGGCCGTGCGCATACAGGCATTAAATTATCAGAAATGAGCCAATCACTGCGCAAATAGAAAATGTATATGATATAGTAAGAAAACAAAAGCAGTAAAATATCATAGTTTACAATAATTCTTCACATTCAAAGGCTATACATATTCAATACATACACAGCAAGGCCCTGGAACATGACTTCAATCCAAATATGCTTTCATATATTAGAATTTAAATAACACAGAGAAGCCAGGCCAGAACGGAGCGGCCCAATAACCTTATACAAGAATAAAAATACAAAACCTGGATCCTAGAGTCACCTCTTTACTCACCTCCCATTTGCAATTTTACATCAACTGTACATCACAGTCATCTGTTACCGATCAGGAAGACGCACGCGCACACACACTCAGTCTGTCGGTCTCACTCACTCCACGGACTTCCTGTTAAAAACGGCCAAATGAGAGGAGCCAAACACACGCACACGACCAGATTGTCCCTCCGTCGCAAGCCTCCAATCAGCAAAGCATATCGTCACAATGCAAGCGCTTTAAAGGAAAACAGCTAAACTCAGTCGTGCTTTCAGCATAGGACCAGGGGGGCGACAAATTACCCTCTCAAACCACATTACCCATGTGGCTTTTGTGGCGGTGTGGTGCCGTCTCCTGGTGCGATTTGAAGCTTTATTCGTAACGTGAACATGCCAAAGGAGAGATTCAACACCACGTCCTCCAATCGGATTCAGCAAGACCAGCTACTGTAGCCAATAAGGGTAAAAGGACCCGCCTTAATTCTAAACGCAGACTAAAGCGACACACTACAAAGCGTTTAGGCGTTTCAATGTAAGGAGATGAGTGTGTGTTCACGTCGAGCGAGAAAAGAATAGAGCGTGTGCACTTGTTCCGCAACAGGCGGGTGGAGACTGCACGATTTGAAAGGGTTTGTTACCTGCATTGCTTTAAACCGATGGAAAGACTTTGTCTAAACGTGTGATAAAGGTTTTCTATGGCTTGCCTGCCGACATGACATGCTGACTACGGCCTTGCTGCTTTTGGTTGTGAAGACTCCACCCTCGGCGTGTGAAACAACTGAATCTGAACAGAGAAAGTGCCTGGGAGCGACGGGACTGATATATGAGGAGACAAAGACAATATATAGATGGAGAGGCGTCTCTACAGGGGCGTGTCCCCGTCCTGTGATTGGTTGGAGAGCTGTGGGGGCGTGGCCAAAGGGGAGGAGCACTGTAGTCCTATAGGGTGGGGCTCTGGTGTTTGTGGTAGATCTTCCTCCAAACTTCCTGGATCTTCTTGCACCATTTATCAGCGTTGCCACTTGGGTCCATTAGATAGTACGTCCGGTTTGGCTACGGGAACAAAGCAGCGTCATTAAACATCCGATTTATACCATATAGATGTGGCATTATAAGATAACAGACTGCTGTTACCGTGTGAACAAAGAAGGTTTTAAAGTTCTTTGCTTCTGGCCGTAGTTCAGGTGACCATGGAATCTCCCCTTTCAGAACTTTATTGACCGGATCCACGTAGTACAAGTGAGGACCCTCAGTCAGTAGCAACTGCCTCCTCCGTGCAAACAGACCCTACACATGCACACAAAAGCGAAAGAGACAATGAAACAAAAAACATCAACTCTTTTAATAAAGAAAGATTATAAAACATAGTTCCTGTCCAGGAACTTCCAACAGTCTTTGATTCACTAAAAAGAACTAAATCATGCGAGTCAGTCGTTCAATAATTGGTCTGAGTACACTGGTTGTTCTGCATGGTTTTGATTTACTAAAATTAACAAAATCAGAATCGGATTTGATTTACTAAAAAGGACTGAATAATTTGCGTCAGTGTCACTCATTCAGAAATTGGATGGAGTACTCTGGTAGTACTCTGGCTTTAATTCACAAAAAGGAACCAAATTATGACTGTCATTCGTTCAGGAACTGAATGGAATATACTGGTCATGCTGCATAGTTTTGATTGACTAAAAATAATCAAATCAAGAATCATTTGTTAGGGAACTGGATGGACTGCACAGTTCACACAGTTTTGATTCACTAATTAGAACTGAATCATAAGAATCATTCGATCAGCAGTTGACTATACTGATGATCTTGTTGTATGGGTTTTATTCACTAAAAACAATAGGTGTGTTCGACTTAAATCTGCTCTGCGCAGACCGCAGTGTTTCCCCTACAATGTATTTAGCAGCGGCGCAGCGCCGCCACTGGATTTTCAGCGCCGCTGCAAAATCTTCACATGATCAGTAATATCACGACATCCACTTACACACCTAAAAACACTTGAGACGTGGCGTGCGCCGGTGCTGCTAATGCAGTGGCTCTGAATCCACTGTTGACAAGAAAGGAGGAAAGAGCCACATATGGAAATATTTTCGATTAGGTTAATGTCACGTTGCCATAAGGGGCCGTTCACATAGCGCGTTTTTCTGCGCGTGCAAATTCGTTATTTCAAATGTAGGCGCGCGGGAAGCACGCTCGTTTCTCCAGGCCGCCTCTATTCATGGTTGCATAGCAACGACAGACGCCACGAGAGAGAGCAAGCGCTTTTAGAAAGGAGAAAGCGGCGCTCTCCATGAGGACGAGGAAGTATCAGCAAAGAATTCATTGATTTCTAGCCCTTGCATTAGCTTTACTACTAGATATATTTATGGAGATGAGAAATAAAAAGCCGCCCTGTACAGCTATGATCAGTTGTTCGGCCGAGCTGTCGATGTTACGGAAAGGCCGAAGCTGATCGGTTGGTTTTTGTCACATGGCCTGTTGAGATGAGATGTTACGATGTTTTCATCTCGCCACGCGCGCCTATAATTGAAATAACGCATTTTCGCGCAAAAAACACGATATGTGAACGGCCCCTAAAGTGGACTCGGGTGCGGTTGTATCCGGGTAGTTTTACGAGCAGGAGTAGCCTACATGAGCACAGTCTCGGACCGACACCGGAGTGCTGTTATTAGTCCGCCAGAAAAGCAATTCTAGGCTTATTCTTGGCTGGATAACTCTTTTCAAAAGTCTTTTAAAATGAAATACGAACACAGTTTTGGATTAAATAAAGGCACAGTCAAGTCAAATAAAACACTTGATTGTTCATGTTTGTTCACTTCATTCATTGTGCATTAAATAATGT
This sequence comes from Tiaroga cobitis, assembly GCA_030578255.1. Taxonomy (NCBI): domain Eukaryota; kingdom Metazoa; phylum Chordata; class Actinopteri; order Cypriniformes; family Leuciscidae; genus Tiaroga; species Tiaroga cobitis. Next base: position 3,507,972 of record CM060614.1, on the reverse strand, counting down.
TAACTTAAAACTTTTGATTTTAAAAATGTTAAAATTAAAAATTAAAAAAATAAGTGCTCACAGATTGAGGTGGCCTAAAATTTTCAATAAACTCTAAATAATCTTTTTCTGGGTTGTGCCATTTCATTTTTCCCCTATCAATATCTACCTTATAGCTGAAAATGAACACAAAACAAAAACGTGAAAAATCCTGTCTAAAATTATAAAATCAAGGTTTCTGTTTGTGACCAGTTCAAGGTGCGTGCTGCAATAATCACCTTGAATCTGTTGATGGTATGTCGTAATTGTATGTCTCAAAATGTCAATTTGTATCCACAAAACTTGCCAGAAGTCATGGTTTAAGGGTTTATTTTAAAAAAAAAGTTCTTCCGGAGGTACATGTAAGTGTAACCTGTACATGTAGCGGATACTTGGTAGTTACTTGGTAACATGCTCCGGCACGGGACAGCACCGCTGCTGGAAAAATTTCTAGGGGAAATACTGGACCGATCGATGGATGACATCAAATTACTGTGAGAGTGATTCGAAAGCATACGGAGCCGTCTGCTCTCTAACGCCACTTTGATGTCGTTCGAACACACCTAAACATTTCAAGAGTCATTCATTCAGGAATTGGATGGAGAACAATTCTATCTGACTGAATACTCTTACAGATGAACAGATTACCAACAGTTACTCACTTTGCGTTTGTCCACTGGGCCCATTTTAAAGATGAGGTTATTCTCCACAAACTGGTGCCTGATAAAAAAAAATAAAAAACAACAGACAGAAGAGTTACAGAAAGCATGCACGGATAGAAAGTCACATAAAAAGACTATTTGTGTACCATGGGTTTGCAGCACTCTGCTTGTCCAGTAAGATGCGTTTCTCCTCGTCGCTGTATTGTAGGTCGAGCTCCATGCTATTACTGTCCAGCTCATGAATATGTATAAACTGATCCACACTAGGGGAGGGGTTATACGTAGGAGCACTTGTCTCTACTGTAAAGGGAACTAAAGGGGCAGGGCCAGGCTGTGCCACCTGCATACAACTGAACTGGCTCAGGAGATCATCGTACTGGAAATAAAAGAAGAGGAGATTAAGAATGATCTCAATTTGACATTTTCTGAAGAAAATCAGACCCCTCCACAAGTCGTTTGTGTTGACTTACATTTCCATAGCAGTCCTCGTCATCCTCAGACATGGCGGGAAGATAAGCTGTTAGTTTAGGAGGAGTCCGCAAATGTACATCATGCCAGCCAACTGTTTCAAAAAAAGGGTGGGACCTCAGCGGTCCGTAGCCGCCCATCTCATCACAGCCAATCCGCTTGCACGGATCCAGTGACTGTGAAAGTAAAACACCAATGAGCACACAGCAGATCCTCACTTACACTAGGAATAGAAAAACAGACATTTATGATTAAATAAGGCTGACCAGAAGCTGTTCCACAAGGTCCTTAGCTTTGGGGAAAAATTTCTCAGGAAACTCGTACTCGAGTTTTATAATCTTCTGGAATATTAGATACTCGTTCCTGTGATGGATTAAAAGAAAACAATGTTTAGTAATTGGAGGTTTAAGCTTCTTCACATAGACAGGATTGGTGTTGGGGATAGATCATGAGGTTAAAAAAAGCGTTCTGGGCTGAAAATATGCATGGGTAAAACCCAATGCTTCAAACTCTGGACTTTTTTTACAGTATAATATCTCACTATTTCTCGTGTCACGAGAACCACGTAAAAAAAAAAAGTGTATATTAAAGGGCATTGACTTTTTTCTACTATGGAAGTCAATGGCTACTGTCAACTGTCTGGTTACCAACATTCTTTTTAAAATATCCTCTTTTGTGTTTAACAGAGGAAAGAAAAGTGACCTATCCCGTTCAGCTGCGAAAAAGTTACTGTTCTCCAAGCGGCTTTCTGTACGGACAAGCAAAGTGAACTGAGCTTTAGGATTACGCCTAAACGGTAAAATACACACAGTGATATATCAAAATGCCTGGCTTGGTGAGTATTCGCTTAACACCGTTGGTTATGTCTAAGTGAACATAAACAGTTGGGAGAGAAAAGTCAGTGTAACAGTATATTGGATCCGTGCAATCAGTCTTAAAGTGCCAGACGCCTAATATTCCTGCTGCTGTCTGTCATTAATCAAACAACAAACGACAAAGAGAAAATAACTCACTGCTCTTTAGTAGATTTAGTCAGATTAATCTATAATTTATACAATTCAGTGGTTTTACATTTGATTACGGTTCATTGATAAAGACTGTTTTTTTTCTCACAGGAATGCTATGTTTGTTAAGCTCTAAGCTGCTCCTAATCACCTCCAAGAGAGGGAATGGAATATATTGCACATTTTGCTTGCCAATATATCAAGAGTTGTCAATTTATGATAGTTTCTCATCATCTTAATTTTTTTTCATAGGCATACTAGAAACACATTGTTGTTAAGAATAGCTAAATAATCCTAGTCGATCTATTTGAAGTCTTCTATTTATCATGTAGTATTATTTAGTTTGGTGATCGGTTTTGGCCAGTACTGCATCCAGGGATCGGTAATTGGCCCCAAAAACCCTGATCGGAGCACCCTTATCCACTTTAAATCAATATGTAGTTTTGCACATCGCTAGTACTCTGAAAAGAAACTTACCCAGCTCTGAATGGCGGCAAACCAGCAACAAGCTGGTAGATTATGCAGCCTAATGCCCAGAGATCCGAACTGCCACAAGGAAAAATATGTTTAAGATAAACACACAAGTAAGCCAAATAACAGTCATAAAATGAACCTTTAGTCAAAACATCAAATAAACCCTAGTTCTTGGTCTTGTTTAGTTATTGTACATAATGTCGCCAGGGTTCAGAAGAGGAACCACTAAATAAATGCTTCAACAAACTAACATGACGCATCTCTGAATTAGGCCCATTTCATTACGACGAAAGCATTACAACTGCATGAAATATAACCATGAAATATTCATCAGTCGTGTTTACCTCTTGCAGGCAGATTTCTCAGTCAGTAATTCTGGAGAGACGTACTGAGCCGTACCAACAAATGAGTTAGCTCTTGCTGCGGGGAGAAACGTCAGAATAGCAATGTCACTTAATAAAAGCACTATCAAAAGAGGATACTTGTGCATGAACGGTTTACACTGACAGAGGATGATTGTTATGTGGAGTATTTGCATTACCCTGTTTGCTGTCAGAGGACAGTTGTTTGGCCGTGCCAAAGTCTGTTATTTGAATGTGCATCTCTTCACTGAGCAGAATATTCTCTGGCTTTAAATCTCTGTAACAAAACCACAGTAACAGAAATATGTCAGGATATACGTATATATATAAAACATTAAAAAAACACACTACAGAAAAGGACAAATAAAACTATTGACAGACACCTTAAAGACAAACCTACTAACCTGTGGATGATGCCCTTCTGATGCAAGTACTCAAGAGCACAAACTATCTCAGCGGAGTAGAACCGTGTACAGGTCTCGTCAAACGAGCCGATTTTTCGAATGTATTTCAGCAGTTCGCCATTTTTAGCATAGCTCAATCCAAAATCTGACAGTACATTCAGGAAAGCATTCGATTTAAACTCAGTCAACATTAAGATATTGAGATCTATCTTACATCAAGAAGATGAGATATAAAAATGTGACGATATGTATCGTTGATATAAACGATATGATTTGCGATATAGAGTTAGTTTTATCCAAGACTCGGCTTACAGGATTTATAAAGTATAATCCACGCAAAAAGTCAATTCTGTCCTCATGTCGTTTCAAACCTACAAGATTTTCATTCAATTTCCAAACACAAATAAAGGTATTTTTATGAAACCCTCTATTAAAAGTCCATTCCTCTAAAACTTAAAAGATCCAAAAAATTGTCATAAAGGCATCGTAAAAATAATCAATCCAGTGGTCTAATCCAAATCCAAGACGTCTGAGGAAACACGATGGCTTCATTCATATGATGACGAACTCAGATTTAACACAACGTATACTGTAGTAAACACGGACGTTCAAATGCTTGCGTGACGCGCGAAAACAACATGAGAGGGAGAAAATACAGAATTCATTTTTGGATGAACTAACCATTTACAGTTTGGGAACAATCATTTTGACATGCTTTCTTGCGATTAGAACTGTGATTGACTGCATTGATCATCTGAAGCGCATACACGCTGGAACGGCACTCCTCGAATGGAAAGCACAAACCACCACATCACATTTAGTTTTAGTAGTATGATTATTCAAAGCGTTTTAGATGGTTTATTGTAATATGGATAGTGCTCTAATAGCGGGAGAGTCTGTGAGAGCGCAGCTTGTCTGTGTAAGAGATCGAACGAATGCCTGCATTGAAAGAATGAGTACAGCGTGAGGAAAACAATGAGTTTCAGTGACATTACTACATTAAACTACCATATATAATGTTGAATATAATATATAATAATGCAATGGGGGAATATTTGTGGGTCTTAATAATAATAAAACAACGATAGTATAGTGGGTTTAGTATCGTGATTTGTATCGAATCAGTAACCAATTTTATGACCACCCTGCAGTGCCTATATTGGTCGACCACTAGCATGTGCGTGAAGGATACATAGCTTCTCTTCATCCTGAAAGGTGAAGAAGAGCTTGACGAAGAATGGATGATCCAGGTGGGACATGATGTCTCTTTCTCTCTTAACATATTGCGCTTTGTTCTCCTTCATTATGTGGCGCTTTTCCAGGATCTTAACTGTTGAAACACGTGCACAAACACTTTTAGTACATGCTTCCATCCAGTGTTTTAATGTCAAATCTAACACTGATAAATCGAATGCATGTGAACCACAGTCTGATGATGTAACGACTTACTTGCATATTCCTTCCCCGTCGAGTGTTCCTTTGCCAAGACAACCTGCAAGTAGTACAGATGATAAAGGTTAGTACATTAAATGAATAATACTATGAGGTACATCAGATGTGCATGACATCTTAAAAGTGTGTCATACGGTAGAGAAGGAGCCTTCTCCCAATATTTTTCCGAATCGGAAATCCTCGGGTCTCTTCTTGCGAGGCTGGGTCGGCTGGGGGGGTAGTGCCTGTCCCTCCATGCTGCTGCCGTGGAGACGGGGCGTGTCCTGCTGGCCTCTTACCATGGGTGGACAGGAGATGAGAACAGAGGAGTGGAGGGATGCAACATCATACTGACGAGAAAAAGAAAGAGGAAGTCAGTGTATTACTCACATTACTGAACTACTGCCTCTGATGTAATTATTGCACGGCTTGTGATAGTTATGAAAGATAGTACACCATTTCTTTGCCTATTTAAATATTTAAGAGAAAAATATTTATACCTAGTTTGTATAATATGCTAATTATATATTATGCAAATTCATTTTAAGTGCAATGACATCACTCACAGTTGACATCAAGATGAGAGCACATATTCTATGTATTAATATTAAAGTTATTGATAATTAACCATTATGTGCTCACCTGGAACACAAACGATTACATTACAAGTTTTTGATAAATGAAAACGTGCACAGGGTGTCATTCTGACTGCAAATCAGTTTATGAGTTAAAGAGCGTCTAAACAGTTCTCACATATAATTACTTTAGAACAACTTAAATGTGTGGCTCTGCCTAGAGTACACTGAATATTCATAATTACACTGGATATCATTGTTTAATTTAAAAAAGGGAACTAATATGCACTACAAATCAATGTGCACTGTCTTCCTCTCACACTGCTTGATGGGTGCTTTCAAACCACTGCTTCATGAAGCTTGGAAACCTTTTTACGAACCTTTTATTTTAAATCAGTGGATCGAAGCGCGTATAAAAGTCGCGTGTTTTCAGTAATCGGGGCTTAGCTATGTCATAACCTTTTCGAAAGCTGTGTCCGAAAGGGAATAGTGAAGACGGTATAATACGATCTCTGTGATCAACCCCCAACGGCTATGCTTTTTACCTGATCAGCTTAATTTGTAGACGTTTTAAAGAGGCATTTGTATAATTAAAATGAATAATAGTAGTAAATACTATCTTAATGGGCTGTTTAGTTGAGCTATCCATAGAACAAACAAAACAAGATTACATGATCAGTTGATTGCATTTGATAGATTATACATTCAATAAAACATTTGCAAAAGCTATTTTTATGCATGTTTGGCCTGAGTTTCGGTGGCATTTACACTGTTCTGACCAGCAGGGGTCACCAGCGTGTGAAGTCTCGAACGCTTCGAAACAGTGAATCATTTTGCGAGTTCAATTGATTCGAAGCTTTGAAAAGCTTCGTTTCTCCCATCACTACCTGCAACTGCAGCTCACATTATTCATAATCAGCATTCCTACAATAACGAACTTCAAAACACCTCTATAAAACATGAGTCACACGTCAACAAGAACTTTGGTCAAATCTCCAGCAATAATCCTGTTAACTACCCTTTGCTACCCACGCACCACTATATTAATTCATACTTCATACACTTAACGAGGCTTAAGAAACAATAATAACAGCAACAGAAATAACAGAGGCAAGTTACATTGCAGGATTTACAAATTGATAAATCCAAACCTACATACCCGGTTTAATATGCTGTGCCTGGAAATGGCCCAACAATGAGCCTGATAATTCACCAATCATATTCATAAGGGTTTTGTCTTAGTCTAGTGATCTATATGACGTTATACGTAATAATTACAGGCTGTCAAAAGAACACGAGAAGGTGAAACCTTAAAAATCTCTAAGCCACTTTTATAGGCCGCAACTCTGAGTCTGTTCATTTCAGTGGAAATAACATGCTTAACTAAGTCAGTGATAACATGGACATGTTAACAAGCCGTTATAGACATGTAGTACAACTAATTATCCCTTAATTGCGGTTTAAAATGATAAACTGAGAGCAAACAGAGAAGCAAATGAGGCAAAACAACCTGAGGCGACTTATGCTAGAAGCGCGACTGACACAAAAACGGCGTTGTAGTTTGTCAGAGACTAAAGAACAAGCCCTGGATGTTATCAATTAATTCTTAGAAATAAACATGATTTGTGTAAATCGAGAGTAGATTTAAGACAGCCAGAACCAAAACCCTATGTCGCGAGTTAGCGGTCAGGCTAACGGCTAAGAAAACAAGCAACTTCATTTGTTGATAGAATTAGCTCGCAGCGCTAACACATAACATTATGAGCATATATCTACAATGCTCTTTTAAAAATATCAACATCAAGCCTAATAATTCATTCAGAAATCCCAGTATAAATTACGATAAGAAACAAAAGTTGACACTTCCTGGTTAATAGACCTGCGCTTGTTTTGGGGAATAGCGGGCTAATGAAGCTAAATGCTAAGCAAAAGAGTCGGGTCGCAAGCGTCCCGCGCCACCCCCCAAAAAAATCGCCGTTACAAGCAGCGCGCGCAACGCGGCGCGAGGCGGCTTCGAGCCCGCGTTCCCAATACGCTAGCGGTACTCACAATCTGACTCGTGGCTCTTGCCATGGAAGTTTTCCGCGGGTAATTTATTTGGGATTAAATAATTGTGAAGACTGTAGTCATGGCCGCCCTCTCTGCGCCTTCGCTTCACGGCTGTGACGTCACGCCACAACAACATTACTGCAGTCGAGAGGAATAAAAAAAAATACCGCGCGCCCCCAAACGGCGAATCCCCAAAATTCCATGTAAATCCATTTTTTTCCAACACCCCATGACGCTTTGCGCGAATTATGGGTGTAACTTAACTTCCGTTAAACAGTTTTCAAAAACTGTGTACAATGAAAATGACATTCACATTCATTATTCTATTCACCATTCAACCGTCGGATATTTAAAAGTGTAAAAAAGCTTTAACAAATGACTACAACAGACCATAAATAACCCCCGATTATTTCCGCAGCAATATTATGGAAGTGTTAAATATCACTTTAGTAATATATGTCTTAATAATGTATCATATGTTGCCTTAATAAAAATAAAAAATTAACTGCCACATTGAGTGATTTTAACATATTTCCTGGTTTCTCAGAAGCGGAAGTCGTCATGGATGGGTAAACCTCTCTAGTGGGGAATGACTGAGAGACATTAAATACATGTTTAATGTTTCCATTTGCTCACATAGCAAAAGAAAAACTCCACAATAGTGTTTTTTCACAACTTTTAAAAGAGGAAAAAAATAGAGAGAGATTGATAACCGCATAGAGAAAGATGTCAATTTTACCATCACACACCTTCACAGCAGCATTAACTGATTTTTTTTTTGTGGTAATTGTATGCAAAGGTAATATAATACAAATTATAGTGATACAAATGTACATACATTTCTTTAAAAATTAAAATATATATTAAAAAAACTCCAGAATTTATGATGCTAAAAAGGTCAGACAATAAATATTGTATTTACCTGCTTTAGAAAGTAAATACTGCTAACAGGGATTGGAGGTGAAAAGAGGAGCTAATTAGGCTACATTTGAAAGAATCCATGTGAAAACAAACCTGGAAAGAGATGTGAGGATTTGGGGAGAAAAAGTCTTGATATACCATGTCACGTTAAAATACCAAGCGTTACCTTATTCTCTGAAAGTCTGAAAATAGAACATGTAAGAAATTTTACAGCTCATTTAGTCAAACTGAGGGACAAGGATTATTTGTAGAGCAAATTTATGATTTGAATGTTTGAGTGGAACTTCCCCAAACCGGAAGTGCCACCCATAATCTACTTGAATGCAGTAGGCTAGTTAGGCAAAACGTGGATAAGAGTTAAAGGGAGGATAGTTCACCCAAAAAAGAAAATTCTGTCATTAATTAGGCAAGGCAAGTTTATTTATAGCACATTTCATACAAAATTTAAAGTTCTTTACATAGAAGAAATCAAAATAATCAAAAGAAATAAGAATAATTAAAACAGATTAGAATAAAAAATACAGTACAAACAGTGGCACAGATTCAGTAAATGCACAGCTAAACAGATGTGTTTTGAGTCTGGATTTGAATGACTACTGTAGGAGCACATCTGATCTCATTCTCCTCTGGAAGCTGGTTCCAGCTAAAAGCAGACTCTCCGTGCTTAGAGTGAACCCTTGGTATTTAGCTGATGTGATCCTAATGATCTGAATGATCTGTTGGGTTTATATTCAGTGAGCATATCTGCAATGTATTGAGATCCAAACCCGTAACACTTTCGTTCATCTTCGGAACACAAAATGAAGATCTTTTTGATGAAATCTGAGAGCTTTCTGTCCCTCCATTGACAGCACAACAACCACTTTGAAGCTTCAAAAAGTTCATAAAGAGATCGTAAAACTAATGAATTTTGTGGTTTAGTCAAAATTTTCTGAGGAGACTCAATCGCATTATATGATGAACAGATTTAATTTAGGCGTAGCTGTCAATGGAGGGACAGAAAGCTCTCAGATTTCATCAAAAAAATATCTTTTGTGTTCCGAAGATGAACGAAAGCGTTACAGGTTTGGAACGACATGAGGGCGAGTAAATGATGACAGATTTTTCATTTTTGGTGAACTTGCCCTTAATTGAAAGCATTTTCCAACTGTGCATCAGCAGATCTGTGTCACCCTTATTTATATTACTTTAAACCTACATTCCACTAACACAACGTACTCTAACGTTTTTTTGGCTTATGGTAATATTATGGACATAACCATTGTAATGTCATTGTTTTCTTTGAAGTTCAGAAAACAGTGTAAACCATAACAACAAATAAAATTAAACTAAATACATGATTAAAATCATTGAATAGATTAAAATTAAAAATGAAAGTAAATAAATACTTAATACATCTAACAATATAGCACCAAAGTGAGTTTATGATATTCATTTTCAAAGTATAAATTGGGTCTTTATGCATGAAAATATATAGTTGCCTTTTAAATGTTAGGGTGGGGTTCCCTCGTTTATTATATTTGAGGGTTTGTGGCATCTACGATTGAAGACCCCTCGTATAGAGTATATAGCATGCCTGCTCAACTAGTTCCCTAGCTCATGCTGGATTTACATGTAACTAACTTAAAATACACAGGCTGGGTTAAAGAAAGTGGAACTCAAATCAGCAAAACACCTAGCAAACTTAACTCAAATGCATCATATTACAAACATCATTTGAATATTTATTTAAACATTTAATTCTGCTTATAAACAACAGTCAATTTGCTTTGCAACAATAATGTTATCATTACAGTTTGAGAAGATTCTTCTCATGAACAAACAGCACATTTTGCACATAATAAAAAGTCTTTGGGGAAGTTGCTCACTGAAACCTTGACTACAGTATCCGATTACTCTGGTTTGTTTAATTTACTAGTTCCATCTTTCAACATTTGCAAACACTCATAAACACAGAAGTCTGCTTATGTCAAGTGAAGGTCAGTGTTACTAAATAAGTCACTGATAGTCCTCCTTCCCCAAAGGTTTCATTTTAAGATTACACAAACCAAGACTACTGATCACTTTCATCATCATCCTCTTCCTCTTTACTCTTCTGTTCTTCCTCCTCACCATCATCTTCATCGTCTGATGTCTCATCACTGTCATCATCATCCTCAGCCCTGAGAGAACAAACACACAGATTACTTTAACTGACTTCTCAGGTTGAAATTAAGCAAAATTCATAGTGGAATCATAATAATTAAAAAAGAGTCTCACTGGACAGGCCTGTTGAGGTTCAGAAAGTCTCTTCCTGAGTCCACATCGAAAGGATCTGAACACAAACACACATAACAAACACCAACGTTTTTTTTCAAAACCCTTACAGTATATTTGATTGTTTTAAAGAGGCCCTATCACACCCTTTTTCAAAGTTTACTGGTCTACTAGAATAAGCTTTCCAATACTTGACATTGTTGCAGCTCCTCTCTTCCCAGTTTGTCAGAGATGCTCAGGGGCCGGTTTCACAAAGATAGACTTTGACTATGGTTTAGATATAGCAGATAGTCAGACTTCAGATAGACATCTAAATCAGACCGTTGCACAAAGCGCTTAAGACTCTGACTATCTTTAGTAGGATTACACTGCAATGCATTCTGGGTAAAATAAGACACTTTTCAAAACAAAAAAACATGGCGGATCGAGTAAGTGCATTCAGCCGCTCAGTGCAGTTTACCCCAGAGGAAAATATGTGTTTGTTGGAGGAGTGTAACAGTTACAAGGACATTTTACTTGGGAAATTTAGCGGAGAATGCAGTAACAAGAAGAAATGTTTAATTTGGTAAGGGCCATTTTCCCTTTGCTTTCGGCTGTTTGTAGTGTAACTGATTGTTACTGTTGGTTGCCAAGGTAACAGAGTCTTAGCCCTAGGTTAGCCTGGGGGAAAGGTGTCTAATTTTTTTGGTCTAAATTAAGTCAGTCTTTATTTTTGTGAAACAGTCTAACTTGCATTAGACTAGTCTATGAGCAAATTTTAGACTTGTCTAACACTATAGACCGGTCTAAAATAGCTTTGTGAAACCGGCCCCTGGGGTGCAAAAAGAATCATTAGCCAATAACGGTTGTTGGTAATATGGGAACTTGCGACCATAGTTGGCTTTGGGAAACGCACCCCTGTTTAGTTCCCCTCCTTCTGAAAGTCACAATGTGCTCTGTTTGCTAGCTAGACCACTGTGTTGTGATTGGTCAACCGCTTTGAACGTGTTTGGGAAATGTCCCGCCCCTTACCATAACCGGGAGTTTCAACACACTACTAACGCAACTCAACCAACTCAACAGTGTTTCAGGGAGAAACAGTGCGCACCAACTTCCTTTGGAGGGACTTTGTGCTTTGCAGAGCTTTTTCATGCTCAAACAGCAACATTACACACTAAAGAAAGATGGAGATGTAAAAAAGCATAATAGCACCATTGGAACGTACCTATCTCCTCTTCCTGAGGAGTTTCACTGAAAAACTCTTTCTCCACAGCCAGTAGTTCCTCTTCGGATTGGCTGGATGCGTAACGCTCTAGAAGAGTCTTGTTCAGCTCCAAAAATCCCAAACCCCACTTAAACTTCCTCAGCAGGAGCACAGCCAGGTCGCGAAATCCTGATGCATGATTATATAAAGACACATACACGTCAATACACAAATAAATGTCCATTTCATCTCAGCAAATCTGCACAATTTAATCTCAGTTGCTATCATTATTACATATTACGTTCCTGATATTAGTCCCTCGTGTGCCCTCCAAGGCTGAATATACAGCGAGGAAAATAAGTATTTGAACACCCTGCACCCTTTATTTGTATATATACAAATCAATAGTTAAAAAAATCATATATTGTGATTTCTGCATTTTTTTTTTTTAGATTATGTCTCTCACAGTGGACATGCACCTACGATGACAATTTCAGACCCCTCCATGATTTCTAAGTGGGAGAACTTGCAAAATAGCAGGGTGTTCAAATACTTATATTCCTCACAGTATTTAGTCAAAAATAAAAAAATGCAAAAAAAACCCAACACATTTCTGATTATAAACAATGCTGAAAACAGTTGTGCTGCTTTATATTTTGTGGAAACTTTTGTACCTTTGTAAACAAAATAGTTTAAAACAACAGCATTTATTTTTTTGTAACAATTTTAAAGTCTTTACTGTCATTATTGGCCAATAAACCTTGTGAATCCCCAAACTTTTGAACATACTGTATATATCAGCATTATTTTGGCCATTTGTGCCCACTCTCTCTAGTCAGTTTTATCAGCCATTGAAATGCATAATGCTTAACCACTGCTATAATACATTCAAACCCATATGACAATAGCAGGGAGAGAGAAAGCTAAAGCTTACCCACAATGCAGAAGGTGGCAGCATAAGCCTCGACGCAGGACAGCTTGCACGGCTTTCCGTAGTTTACAGGATTTGCTGCGACCAAGAACGGCAAAAGCCTCGGATGTGAGCCAATCATTTTGCTGAAAGGCGTATCTTCAAGCCGTGCCCATGAGCAGTCAATCACTGCCAGCCCAGCCTGTGCCACAATCTCCCTGGAAATGAAGAATATTACAGATTAAGAATTGAGACACTTTCTCTCATTTTTATCTACACAATAGTTCAAAAGTTTGGGGTCGGTATGTTTTTTCAAATGTTTTTAAAAGACGCCTCTTCTGCTCACCAAGGCTGAATTTATTTAATCACAAATACAGAAAAAAACAGTAATATTGTGAAATAATATTACAATTTAAAGTAGCTCTTTTCTATTTGAATATTTTTTTAAAAAAAGTAATTAATTCCTGTGATCAAAGCTGAATATTCAGCATCATTACTCCACTCTTCAGTGTCACATGATCCTTCAGAAATCATTCTAAAATGCTGATTTGCTGCTCAAGAAATATTTATTATTATTAACAATGTTAAAAACCATTGTGCTGCCTAATATCTTTTTAGAAAATGTGATGTAGATACTTGTTTGTCTGTGTAAATGTGACTTTGTGAAAATGCTTCCTGTGGCCCATCTGACAGACACACTCTGTCAGTTTAAATTTACATTTACATTTACATTTATTCATTTAGCAATTTATTCATTTAGCAGTTTAAATCTAGAATAAAAACACATCTCTTTAACCTGGCATTTTATTCAAATCAGTTAAATGATTATTAGGCTGCATAAATTAGGTCAGCCGGAACCGGGAACACTTCCTATAACACCTGATGTACTCGCTACATCATAAGAAGAATGGCATCTATGTTAATGTTAGTCTTTCTGCTTATTCCGAGGTTTACTGAAGTCAGCCGGATCCGGGCCGTATCCAGATCAGATGTCGGACCTGTGCCTAGACACGACCACAACACATCCCTGAAGTGTCAGCAGAGATTGTGTCAACTGGACTCCCCCCTGTAAGGCCTCATCGACACGACAGCCATCGGCACTGATCCTCAACAAACCCGTCTCCACACCGGCATGACTCCATACTCCGATCTTCAACCAAATGGAACTGGATAATATTCTGATAGTTCCAAAACAATCTGACTTCTGAGCTACAATGCCGCCTGAATCATAATCATACACTGTTCGTTCACTGGCCAGAGGAGAACTGGGCGACTGAGCCTGGGTTCTCCCAAGGTTTTTTCCTCCCTTCTGCCGCCTTTTTCACCTTTGTCGCCTTTTTCACCTTTGTCGCCATTGGCTTGGCTTGCTTAGTTGGGGACATTAAATGTAACATTTAATTTAATATTCAACAATAATATTGATCTGCCTGCATTGACACTATTATACAAGAACTGAACTGAGCTGGACGATGACATCACGTTTTTTTCCAGACCGGATATATATTTATATAAATTAACTAAATTAATAACAAAAATTAAACATCACTGAACTTCCTTAAGCTGGACTGTGACGCTATTTTCTTCTGGAAACAAACTTTTTTGCCTTATTTTTCTGATACCTCTGTAAAGCTGCTTTGAAACAATCTGTATTGTAAAAAGCGATATATAAATAAATGTGACTTGACCTGTCTGCAGGTGTAACGTATCTGGTTCCCATCGGGCTGAGGATCAGGCCATTGAAGCGCTGGTTGAGTCGAAGGCAGCGCACTAAACCTTTCCTGGCCAGCTTCCGTCCTGTGCAGCGTTTAGGGTCACAGTGACCCAGATCCCACATGGCCAATGGACAGGGCAACTTCACACCTCCTGAAGCCCCTGAATCTGCATCCTCACTGGCTGAAGAAAAAACCCCACACACATACACTGACAACATATAACCTCATTTGTGTTAAGCTTTATTACAGAGAGTAATTCAGTCTGTGACATACATCTGAGCTGATATGTTTAAAAACATGACAATGTTAAATGCAATCCCTTAAATCCCAAAAATGAAAATTCAGTCATCATTTACTGGCCCTCAAGTTGTTCCAAACCTGTATGAATTTCTTTCTTTTGCCAAACACAAACAAAGATATTTTGAAGAATGTTGGTAATCAAACAGTTGATGAACCCCATTGACTTCAATAGTATTTATGGAAGTCAATGGGGTCCATCAACTATTTGGTTACCAACATTCCTTAAAAATATATTCTTTTGTGTTCAGCAGAGTAATGAAATTCATACAGGGTTGGAACAACTTGAGGAAACGATGACTGAATTTTCATTTTTGTGTGAACTATCCCTTTAACATATCTATCCAAACTGGCATGACAACCACAGACCTTGCAGAGCCTCGTGCATCTCCTCTGTGAAGGTTTCTAATGATTTCCCCTTCATCCTGTGTCGTGTGTCTTTGCCCTTGTGAACCGCCCGCTCACATTTACCCTGTTTTTTACGTCGCATATCTGAAATTCACCTTATTTTTGTTTTAGGAATAAAAACTTCAACTTTCAGACGTGTGAAGAAGCTATTTAAAGGGTTTACTGTATTATAACCTATTTAACCATCTTACATCTTACTACTTTACGCTGATCATGGCATACAAATGCCTTTAAATAAAATCCCAAAGACTTATTCTGAGACACGCTGGTTCGTGAGGCCAAAACACGGTGACGTAATAAAACATGGCTCTTACTGTGACCAAGCACAAAATACGCTAATTTATTTAAATTACATCAATATTAATATTTTTTTAATTCAGTTTAGGTCAAACAATATAAATTAATATTTCATGCTCAACGCTATGGATAAATTATACAAAACAGACAGATAATAATCGCTTCAGTAAAAACGGAAGAGGACTTTTATTTAGGCAGAATTACACCCCGGAAATGTAGAAAAAAATATTTTTTTGGTTTACTGCAACGCCGCGTTTCCTACATTTACGAACGTTTTGATGCATATTTCGCCTTTGTGTTTAATGCAAACGGCAAAAGAGACCCATTTCTACAAATTAAATATAATTATATCTTCATATATGTTAAAACTCTTAAATATGAGGTATTTTCTCGATAATTGTAGCATTTCGCAAGCCACACGTTCATAAAACATAAAATCTTCTCCAATCGGTAATGTTTTCAGTTGTGGTTGTGTCACATGAAAAGAAATGTAGTTTTACTTACAACTCCCACGATTTCAAGAGTTATGGCGTCTGCATATTTACAATTGTGCCTGTTATGTCTGACAGCACTGGGTAAGTGTAATAAATCTTACGACAAAGAGTCTTGTTTTATTAAATCTGATCAATATTGTAGTAGCATGTGGAACTGAAAGTGTTTTAATGTGTTTGTTGCCAAAATCCTCTGTTGTCTTTAGGGTGTTCAATATTAATATGTCAGTATCCATAATGTGGTGTTTTTTTATGTTTCAGTGTCTGTCATATCAGGAGGAAAGATGAAGATAGTTGAGGAACCTAATACATTTGGGTCAGGTTTCCAGCAAACGCTCTAAAATGTTCATTTCCAATATGAGATCTACTTAAACAACATAGTCTGAATTTCCATATTCTTCTTCCTTTTGATTTTTCAGGTGGAATAATCAGCTTATGTCTCAGAGCAGTCGACTGCAGGCAAAGATCAGCCCATCTCCAGTGTCTGGACCTTCACATCTGCACAGACTGGCAGGGAAATGCTTCAACTATATTGAGGCACTGTATGTAACATCTGCACAGCTTTAAAACTATTGAAAAGTAATTTTTTTAAAAGTGTAGGAGCTTAATATACATATTTAACTTGCTTTATCTTTATGCATATGAATTGTGTCCAATTAAAAGAAACCTATTTTTAATTCTGTGTTTTTTAGATACAAATACGTATTCTGTCCATTTCATAATGTGACTCAGCATGAACAGAGTTTCAAATGGAACGCATACAGCGGTATATTGGGGTAATGATCTTTATAAAAGTTTCTATTTTGCTTTCTTCTATTTAATTAAGCTTGTATTATTTAAAATCACTGTGTATGTGTAGTATTTGGCAGGAATGGGAGATTCAGAATAACACGTTTACTGGCATGTGGATGCGAGAAGGAGATTCATGTGGAAACAAGAACAGACAGACCAAGGTTTGTTTTTTTTCCCATGAACACTATCTTTGTGTTAATCGTAATGTGAGTTTATGGATTTTTTGTTTGCCAGTAAATGGTGACGTGTGAAGGATGTTGAGTGTCTCTATTCAGGTTCTCCTGGTCTGTGGGAACAGCAGTAAACTGTCGAGTGTTTCAGAGCCGCAGACGTGTGTTTATTCACTGACGTTTGAGACGCCACTGGTTTGCCATTCACACTCCCTCTTAGGTGAGTTAACCGCAGTGTTATTTTAGTATCATTCAGATAATATTGTTGTTTTTAGCTTGTTTTGTCTTATTTTAAATAATTGTATGTGATCCTGAGGGACCTTTGAAAGTTAGTTGAGGCTCTATCTACAGTGTACCAAGTCTCACTGTGCATTTGTGTGTTTTTTTAGTGTATCCAGTTTTGAGTGAGCCATTACAGAAGGACTGGGATGAAATTGCGCAAGCTCGATATGAAGATCTCCTCACAGAACAGGTGACAACAAACACACACACTGTTATACTCTTAATGCCTCTGAGAACATAATAATAAGAGGCGTATATGTGTGTTTAGGGTTATAATAAGCTGCTAAAGGAGCTGTTTGAAGAGGCGGGTCTCCTGAGAAGAGCTCAGCAGCAGAAGGCAGAGGAGAGCACGACGTCCCTCACACATCCGAGTCTGGAGCAGTGCAAACAGGTCAGAGAGACGCATGCAGGACGTACTGCGCTCAGCTTTAGTCATGCTAGTGCTGTCAACCAATCAAATGGCAGTTGCTTCAATGCATTTAGGGGTGTGGTCCTGGTCAAGACAATCTCCTGAACTGAATGCCAGAATGGGAAAGAAAGGTGATTTAAGCAATTTTGAGCGTGGCATGGTTGTTGGTGCCAGACGGGCCGGTCTGAGTATTTCACAATCTTCTCAGTTACTGGGATTTTCATGCATAACCATTTCTAGGGTTTACAAAGAATGGCGTGAAAAGGGAAAAACATCCAGTATGCGGCAGTCCTGTGGGCGAAAATGCCTTGTTGGTGCTAGAGGTCAGAGGAGAATGGGCCGACTGATTCAAGCTGATAGAAGAGCAACTTTGACTGAAATAACCCCTCGTTACAACCGAGGTATGCAGCAAAGCATTTGTGAAGCCACAACACGCACAACCTTGAGGTGGATGGGCTACAACAGCAGAAGACCCCACTGGGCACCACTCATCTCCAGTACAAATAGGAAAAAGAGGCTACAATTTGCAAGAGCTCACCAAAATTGGACAGTTGAAGACTGGAAAAATGTTGCCTGGTCTGATGAGTCTCGATTTCTGTTGAGACATTCAGATGGTAGAGTCAGAATTTGGCGTAAACAGAATGAAAACATGGATCCATCATGCCTTGTTACCACTGTGCAGGCTGGTGGTGGTGGTGTAATGGTGTGGGGGATGTTTTCTTGGCACACTTTAGGCCCCTTAGTGCCAATTGGGCATCGTTTAAATGCCACGGCCCACCTGAGCATTGTTTCTGACCATGTCCATCCCTTTATGGCCACCATACCCATCCTCTGATGGCTACTTCCAGCAGGATAATGCACCATGTCACAAAGCTCGAATCATTTCAAATTGGTTTCTTGAACATGACAATGAGTTCACTGTACTAAAATGGCCCCCACAGTCACCAGATCTCAACCCAATAGAGCATCTTTGGGATGTGGGGGAACGGGAGCTTCGTGCCCTGGATGTGCATCCCACAAATCTCCATCAACTGCAAGATGCTATCCTATCAATATGGGCCAACATTTCTAAAGAATGCTTTCAGCACCTTGTTGAATCAATGCCACGTAGAATTAAGGCAGTTCTGAAGGCGAAAGGGGGTCAAACACAGTATTAGTATGGTGTTCCTAATAATCCTTTAGGTGAGTGTGTGCGTGTGCATATATATATATATATATATCAAATAAAAATATTTACAATAGGAGGTAGCTTTAAACGAGACAAAAACGCACCTCAGACATTAACACAGTATGGCAAAATAGGAAAAATACAGATAACAAACAGGCACTTACAAATATAAGAAAAATAGGGAGAGTTGGTGAAGGAACGTGGGCGGCTTCCAAATCAAAGAAATGAAAACAAAACTAAGCTAACTTGCAGCCCAATCTCTAACCTTCAGTAAGAAAATACTGAAATGAATAGTCTTCGCGTCTATTGTTAACTTTTGAACTATTGTTTATTTGAACAGGAGCAAGCAGAGATAGAACGGCTACGATCGCTCCTAACACAACATAACATCTCCTATGAGGCGACAACAACAGGTGAGACATGCATGCACTTCTTCGTCTCATCTGATAGGCTCAGGTGGACGCACAGGACACACAGGCTCAGGTGGACGCAACAGCTTTTAGTCACAAAAGCCCGGGACACACCAAGCCTACGTCAAAGAACTAGCGGTGACAAAACCTGACTGTGTTGTCGGCTGCATCTCGGCCATAAAGCTGCGCTTTAACACACCAAAAGGACTAAAGGTGACTGTCAACTAGCACATGTGTTCTGCATCTGCGTGTAAGTAAATATCAGCAGGTATCAATAGTCTATTTTCGTCATTCAAAAAAGAGAAACCAAAAACTAGGACTGCAGATATACACCCGTAAACAAAGCAGCGCTAGCTTTGCATTTTGAATAATGCTGATTACTTTCTTTATTCCAGGCAGCTCATGTTATTATAAAACTATTCATGCATTTAAATGCTCAGGTAAATGATATAACATTATAACAGCCTTATACCCATAATTTGTCTGTCTTTGCTCGCTTTTATTCTCGTGCACTGACTCGTTTGCTAAGCTGAACGTCCAATCAGAGTTCTCTCTCTCTCTTACCGACGGCGATTCAACATGCTGAATCTGCACAAAAAACCCGAATGTCGTCCGACGAGAGCCAACTGTGCAGAACACACCGAAAAAACTTGGAGCACATGGCTTGGTGTGTCCCAGCCTTTAAAAATGCCTGAATGTGTCATTTATTTTAGCCCTATGAAGCCTACTGTGTAATATTTTATATGTAAATGTCTAAGGCTTCTAAATGATCAACACACAATCTACTACATGTCGTCTGATTGATAGTTTATAGCAAGTAAAAGGCATTTTAGTAAAATTAACTATCCATCTTCAGGTCGTGGTTCACGTCTTTTTGCTATGAAATCTGCACTGATTTTATAAAGTAAATGTTAGAATAAATTTTATGTTGTTAGTATTGAACATTTATTGAAGATGAACATTTAGTGGGCTGAAGCAACTTTACTTGATTATCCATACATCAATTTTTGTAGAAAAATCATGTTAAAATGGTAGTATCAAATATGATACATCAGGCTTTTGGGGAAGATTTATTTGTTCATCTCTCAATCATCATTGTATTGCATTCCATTATATGTTTTGCTCTCCACAATAAAATCTACAGAGCTCTAATCATAAAACTAAGCATTTAAATATCCTCTTTCTGAGACTTATTATTTTTACAATTATTAGAGATATAGAATGACAACTGATTTTATATACATTTTATGTAAGTAGGTATAAAATCTCACTGATTTACATTACAAGCTGTCAGATTTTCATATTACTTTTTAGCCATAACATCTGCAAATTTTTGCACAGTTTGTGCCTCTGAATAAAATTGGTGTGTTTTTTCCCTTCTCAAATATGAGCTTCATATTCTCCTATATGGGCCATAAAAACCTGATATATATCAAATATGATACTCAAAAAAAAAGCACACATGCAAACCTTTTTTGGTCTAAAGACTTAATAAACTGTTCCATTACATTTTTGACTATTATTATTTCGTATGTCAGACTTCACAAGGTTAAAGAAAGCTAGAAAAGCCTAAATATTTCACAAAAATAATTAGTTGATGATGCCATGAACGTGCATCACTTGTGCTCAAACAGGTTAGATGCACCAATGGAATTGTTCTCGCTCTCTCAGACAGGACACAGGATCAGGGTCCCGTCGAGCCCTCGCCCCTCCAGGAGCAGCACCTGCGCGGGGACACCGGCTTTATTGCTGATCTGCACTGACATGCCCAGCAGGACCACAGAACATTCAGGAAAATAATATTACTGTGAGATAATGCTATTTAATGAGTTTTAAATTTGAATTAAAAATAAAGATTTTATCACATGACAGAGTTTTCACAACGTTGTGCCATCAGTGAGGTAATTTTTTAACTTTCTGTTTGCGTAAAAACTTGTCTGTGTGCTGCTATGAAAACATTGCGGGAGCCTTGTTGTTTGAGCATCAAAACCAGCCTGAGAGGCCCTTTACACACAATGTGTGTATGGCATGGCAGTGGAATGAAAAACATAAGGTCTAAAAATGCAGGGTTTTTTTACTTAAGCAACAAGTTTTTAGAATGCAGTGTTATGTGTGAAATGCTGAAAAAGTCAAAATGGTCAAACACACCTGCCCTGCACATAAAATACATTCTGCGTCAACAACCCCTAAACAATGTTGGCTCAAACAATGGTGAATGCAAGCAACTTTAATGTTCACATGACATGTTTACAACCTGTTTTTCTGGCAAAGTATTACGTGCTTCCGAGTGACTCACTCGGGATATTCAATGAGAAAAAAGGTTGGGTGGGACTTCATTTTATCTTTTAGTTGGATTGGAGGCTTTGAATGTATTATTATAATTTTTTTTTTTTTTATTACTATGGAAGAAATAGTATAGTCTGTTAATAAGAATATGTGTCACCCATGATTTATTCCACAACTGAAAGTTTCGATAATTAGGTGTTATCATCTCAAAATGGCAGCCGCCATGAGGGCAGAGACCACCCTTCATGTAGAATGAACCAGCTTTTTCAGTCTTTTTCTTGGGCAGGAATTCATAATTGTAAGCATAATAGTATTATTTTTATACAAATATTCCTTTCTAAGTGGAAAAAAATAATTCCTGTACCTTTGAAATCAAATGTTAGGTTTTTAGTCTGGCCTTTTTTTAAATTATGCAATTCTATAACATAAGTTATGAAGTAAAAATGGAGTAGAGATTTGAATTCATAATTTCGCTTTGGCGTGGGAAGGTGTGGACCGAGTGTTGATTGTTTGATTGATGAATAAATCGTAGGAATTATTCGTCATTCTATTTCTTTCGACTAAATGAGAACATTCCGGAGTAAAGCAGAATTTAAACGTAAATAACCTAATCAAAAACAGTTCTTCTAAACTGCAGTAGCCTAGCGTATGTACTTCTTTGGACTCTACAGTGATGACGCAAAGTAATTGATGAATCATTTTGTTAAACACAGCGTTAAATGTAACTGTCCAAACGAACCGATTTGTTCAAATGAATCGTACGTCCCACTGCCAGGCTCCGGTTATTTTAAATCCTCTTTCTGAACCACTAGATGGCAGCATCGAAAGCTCTATTGTTCTTTTCCCACCACTTCTCTGCTGTGTGTAAACAAACCAAGCATTTTAGCCGAAATACCACTGTCATTTACACAGAAATCCCCTTCTCACGCCCTCCAGTCTCTTATTTGCTCTCATCCAATTTCTGTTCTTTCCCTTGGCCATCACTAGACAGCACTGGCAGAACAACCAGCCCACATCCAGCTGTAAATAACAGGCAAAAACCCTCGAGCAATCGGTTCCAGGGCAGCAGTTTCCTCTTTGGTTGTAAATAAGATGTTAAATTGGGATGTAGCAACCGTCTGTCAAGACGCATCTTGTTAGAAGCCGAAACGGGAAGAGGAGAGTTCAACTGAAAATGACCAGACCATGAAAAATAAAATCCAATTTGGAGACGGCCGAATTCACCAGAGAGCAAATAAAACTATATTTTTTACTTCTCTTTCAGCGTTTGCCCGTGCAAAATGTGCCACCATGATTGATGTGCGGTTTCTAAGGTGTTCTGTGGTTTATCGCATTGTTCTACACTGAAAAAATATTTGAGCCTACTTAAAATATACATGCAACTATTTTGCAACATACTTTAAGTAAATCCAACTTGCCAACTTTTGTTGCACTTAAATATACGAGTTCACTTAACATTCTTTACTTAAAAAACATCGAACACAATAGAATCTTCTAACTAAGTAATTACAAGTTGTGTTAACTTAACATTTAAGGTCATAGGTCAAATTGACCAATTCACCAAAAACACAATATTATAAACAGTATTTTAAATGCTTTGTGTGTGTGTGTGTGTGTGTGTGTGTGTGTGCGCGCACAATATAAAACCTTTTTTATTTTGGGTCTGCATGTGCACCTGCCAGTAATAAATTAAATTCCAAATTAAATTGGAAAAGATATTTCATACACACATTCTACAACACCTCAGAATGTCAAAACTTTGCATGCATGCTCATATGAAAAACTGGCACACAATTTCAAGAAAAACATCCTTAACCAGTATTTTCGACTCAAAAATGTGCTGTGCATGGGTCAAATTGCACATCCATTAAAAAAAGGCCTAAATTTAAGATTTATATATTTTAATTACCATATAAAATTTCCATTAATTTTAATTAGTTTTAACATAAACAAACTAATAAACTTAATGTGATGCATATTTGTCAGTCATACATAAATTCAACTATTTATTGAACTAAGTGCATAATCCTATTTTCAAAATTAATTTGTTCAAATTGCTTAGGATCTGTTTTATCACCATCAAGGCAGTATTGTAGTTTTAATCACCGTAATAGTGCACCTCTGCTCAACAAATCACATGATTTGAGAGCTTGTTCATATCTGTAGTCGCACAATCAGGACTGATTTATGTCACACCTGATCTGAGACTGAAGTGGCGTCTGGTTTCTGAAAGAGAGAGCGAGTGACCTTATTACAAAGCTCGCTCTCTCTCTCTCTCTCTCTCTCTCTCTCTCTCTCTCGCTCTCAAGAAATGAAGCTCCTGCCTGCAGGACATCCTCTGCCTCACAATGACGCACTCAAAGGGTGCAGATATGTTGTGTACATTAGATCCTCAGTCACTTCAGAACTGCAGATGACTCATACGGCTCCCTATAGTTAATATCGGACTGCTGGATGGGCGTTTCACAATCAAACAAGTAGTTTTACTTCTGCACAAGCTGTTGGGATTGATTTTGGAGGAAAATATTTAAAGGGTTAGTTCACCCAAAAATGAAAATTAAGTCATTAATTACTCACCCCCATGCTGTACCAACCCCGTAAGACCTTCGTTCGTCTTCGGAACACAAATGAAGATATTTATGATTAAATGTGACAGCTGGATCACTCCTCCATAGGCTCCCTAAGGGAATGAATCCTGACGGCCCAGCAAGTCAATGAAGAAAATGTTTAAATATTCCATGTCACAACAGTGGCTCAACTATAAGTTTATCAAGCGACGAGAATACTTTTTGTGCGAAAAAACAAACAAAAATAACGACTTTATAATTTTTATATTTAATATTTATATTTAAAATAACGACGAGATTTCCACGACGCATGCGCGAGAATTGCGATCTCCTTCAACTACTTCAGTTAAGTTCTCGCGCGTGCGCGTCGTGGAAATCTCTTGAAGTCTCGTTTCAGGCCTACAAGGAAGAAAAGGAATAGTCGAATAAAGTCGTTATTTTTGTTGTTTTTTTCGCACAAAAAGTATTCTCGTCGCTTGATAAACTTATAGTTGAGCCACTGTTGCGACATGGAATATTTAAACATTTTCTTTAATGACTTTCTGGGCCGTCCGGTGTCATTCCCTTAGGCAGCCTATGTAGCAGTCATGCACCTCTCAGATTTAATCATAAATATCTTCATTTGTGTTCCGAAGACGAACGAAGGTCTTACGGGGTTGGTACAGCATGGGGGTGAGTAATTAATGACTTAATTTTCATTTTTGGGTGAACTAACCCTTTAACGCTGACAAATGCATCTAGAACACACAAAGTGCAGCGCTAACGTTTCCATCAGGCGCATGACAGCTGCATTTGATGAACTGTAGCGCCTGTCACTCAAACCTCAGGTGGGCAATTAAGGCCTTTCATCTAATTAGATCTAAACAAAACATGGCAATGACATTCAGCATGAAATGCGTGAACTTCAAAGTTTGTCTTTTTTATTAATTTCAGAACTGAAGAGCTTCTCAGGCAGGAGATGAAGAAGGCATTGTGTTGGAGGCATCTCGAGAGATCTGCGATCGGCTCAATGCGCTCGCGGACGCGGTCGCAAGACAGAGCAGATCCTCAGGGGATCAAAATCCTCAAATGTGCTTACCTAATGCATAAAAGCGAGAATATAAACCAGAAATCTTATTTCATATATGTACAGATTTCATTTAAAGAGGGACGTCAGGTCGAGAGACAGAGACTGAGACAACAGGCCTCTGTGGAGAGAGAGTCACGTGACGCTGACGCTCCTCCAGCATGTGCACCGGCATGCAAAACAGGCTTGAACACATTGATAAAAGATTTGTCTTATGTTTATTAATAAGGGTATTTACATAATATTTTTCCTGTAATAATAACAATACTTATTATTATTATTATTATAAAGGTGACACATAATAATAATAATAATTAATATTATATTAATAATAGATAGATATTATATTACAAAAATTACATACTATTATTAATATAATATTATAATGGTGGTACATAATAATTTATTTATATTAATATTATAAATAACAGTATGATATTATATTATACATAATATCATAAATATATATTACTATTATAAAATGTTTTTATATATGTGATAACTACAGTTTATTATATATAATAAACTATATGACAATATAATCATAATAATAATTGTTATTATTGTTGTTCAAAAAAACAATGTATACTCTCAACAACAATCATAATAACAACAACAATAAATGGAAAGAGTGTGTACATTAATAATTATATTTTTGTAATAACTTTATATTTTTATTGTAATTATATATTTTTATTATTTATATTAATAAAGGTGGCAGATAATAACTAATAATTTATATACATATATATATATGTGTGTGTGTGTGTGTGATAATTATATAATATGCAATTATATTATAATTGTTATATTACTAACTAATAACTAAATTAATCATTAATTAATTATTATATATAATAATTATAATTTTTGTAATCATTTACATATTTCAATGTACTTATAATTTATTACTATTAGTATTATTTATATAAGTTTATAAATGCACAAGACTAATGCCAAAGTAGTTACCTCACAATGTTATTATTAAATAATTATTGTGCATAAATATGGGCTTACTGGGCACACATTTGCACCAGGATTCTATGTTCAAGCCCATATTTTATAAGACATAATGTTCCCAAAAAAAAACATGCGACCTGGATAAAGTGAGGAGACAGCAACTTAAACTAGGACAAAAAGTGTGCGCTGTAAGATGAGAGAGAGCGTATTGAGAAGAAAGGAAGGCGTAACACAGCGGAGAGGTGAGATTACCCTGTATTTGGGCTTCCAGAAGGTTGTCAAAAACGGTTTCTTTCCATTCTCGTGAAAGCGAGGAAACGTCAGTGTTATTTTACTAGATTACATTTCCAGAAATGTTCTTATTAGACTGAGGTTTAACACCTTGAATGCAGTGTAAGTCTCTTTGGATAAAACCATCTGCCAAATGCATAAATGCAAATTTACTTTACCCCCGACTGTTACACTATATTAGATCATAAAAGAAAAAACAATCACAATGCAGTATGTAAATATCACAATGATGTCACTGTGGTCGGTTAGGTTTTGAATAACGAAATGGGATGGGATGGTCAATGGGAAATATTGATGCATCATGATGATATTTGTTGTGCTGCCCTTAATTTAATTGTAGTAATAAACATGATTTTTCATTATTGTATTACATTAATGAGAATCTGATGAAAAACTGAAATAATTTATAAAACCTATAGACATATTTTAAGTCACCATGACATTAAAACGGACAATTCTTGTTTTTATGGAATATTGCAGCGTTTATTATAAAATATCTGTGGACATAATTATTTTTTAAATTCATGTGCCTCATAATCTTTAAATAACTTCCCTTCTCTCTTCCAGCAACATCTCTTCTCTGATGGTGTGTTTACTAGTGATGAGGGCGGGGCAACCTGTCACTCACATCAGATCCACCAATAGCAAACCACAACCATCCAATCAATTCCCCACAGACAAAGTCAAGCCCCGCCCACATTTGTTCTTGTTCGAGAAGCCGTTTCACTCGGATATACACTCACCTAAAGGATTATTAGGAACACCATACTAATACTGTGTTTGACCCCCTTTCGCCTTCAGAACTGCCTTAATTCTATGTGGCATTGATTCAACAAGGTGCTGAAAGCATTCTTTAGAAATGTTGACCCATATTGATAGGATAGCATCTTGCAGTTGATGGAGATTTGTGGGATACACATCCAGGGCACGAAGCTCCCGTTCCACCACATCCCAAAGATGCTCTATTGGGTTGAGATCTGGTGACTGTGGGGGCCATTTTAGTACAGTGAACTCATTGTCATGTTCAAGAAACCAATTTGAAATGATTCAAGCTTTGTGACATGGCCTAAAGTGTGCCAAGAAAACATCCCCCACACCATTACACCACCACCACCAGCCTGCACAGTGGTAACAAGGCATGATGGATCCATGTTCTCATTCTGTTTACGCCAAACTCTGACTCTACCATCTGAATGTCTCAACAGAAATCGAGACTCATCAGACCAGGCAACATTTTTCCAGTCTTCAACTGTCCAATTTTGGTGAGCTCTTGCAAATTGTAGCGGAGATGAGTGGTACCCGGTGGGGTCTTCTGCTGTTGTAGCCCATCCGCCTCAAGGTTGTGCGTGTTGTGGCTTCACAAATGCTTTGCTGCATACCTCGGTTGTAACGAGTGGTTATTTCAGTCAAAGTTGCTCTTCTATCAGCTTGAATCAGTCGGCCCATTCTCCTCTGACCTCTAGCATCAACAAGGCATTTTCGCCCACAGGACTGCCGCATACTGGATGTTTTTCCCTTTTCACACCATTCTTTGTAAACCCTAGAAATGGTTGTGTGTGAAAATCCCAGTAACTGAGAAGATTGTGAAATACTCAGACCGGCCCGTCTGGCACCAACAACCATGCCACGCTCAAAATTGCTTAAATCACCTTTCTTTCCCATTCTGACATTCAGTTTGGAGTTCAGGAGATTGTCTTGACCAGGACCACACCCCTAAATGCATTGAAGCAACTCACATGTGATTGGTTGATTAGATAATTGCATTAATGAGAAATTGAACAGGTGTTCCTAATAATCCTTTAGGTGAGTGTAGGTCAAAATAGGGAAGAAAAGACAATCACTTCCATTTCAGCCGACTACAAAAATGATTAAAAGCTACCTAAAATTGAAATAAAACCATAAAATCTAAAATTTAAAACTAATTCAAAATATTTATAAAAAATATGAATATCTCAATGATACAAAAAAGAACTAAAAAACACTGTACACATTACAGGAATGAGAACTTGGGAGAAAAATGTGCCTAAACGTCACAGAATGCGAAAAAGATCTAAAAATAGGTTTTATGTTCTGCATTAAATCGTGGGTGAAAACAAAGCCTGGCTGCTGGGACGCTGCCGACTCGAGGGGTCCTGTGATCATGTGAACGCAGGCCATTGGATGAGCACATCTCGCATCCCTAAAGGACCCTGGATGCTGCGAGACACAGACGCCGTTCTTCCAGCATCCAGGAGCGCGAACGCAATGAAGTAGGTCATTCACGCACAGATACACCCCCCTCCCCTTCATCTCTCTCTCTCTCTCTCACACACACTGTACATCACTGATGACTGAACACACACACAAGCTCCTCTCTCCTCGTGCTCTGGCAGAGCCTTCACAAAGGAAACACTGAACAGGACTGTGATTTTTCCACATGAGCGCAGCACTGGAAAGCAAAGCTGAGGATGTAGAGCAGAGCGCAGTGTGTGTGTGTGTGTGACAGAGCTCTGAGCCACACATCCTTCAGGAACGCTGAGGAAACTCATTCTTTGTGATTAAAGATCATGCTTTTCTGGGGGGAATGAACGGGTAGACCGGCGTTTGGATGCAGGAACATGAGGGAGAGAGAGAGGGCACCAGCAGGTGAGTCCTGGAGATCTCCTTCATCAGGTCAGCGCTGTGTGACGTGTGTATTGATTTCTTTTGTCTGAAGACTGCCGAGGGCTCTTGCTGCTCGCAACTGTTTGTTTTGCACTGTTGGTGGCACGCATGTATTCATGCATTTCTGTTGATGTTTCCAGAGTCTGATATTATAGGCGTTTTAGTTAACATTTATAATATCGCCAAAGCATGTGAAGTACTGAATAAGGTGAAAAAAGAAAGGAAACAAAGGGGGAGAAAGAGGGTAGTAAAAAATGCTCAAATAAATAATGAATAAAAAAAAGGAATAGAATTTAATGAGAATTAATTCAGAACTGATTTATTTTGTGTAATGCTGCTGCATTTAGCATTTAAGTCAATCCTGTAAACATGAGTAAGTATAAGCAAGAATGTTTTGTATGAAATTAATGTGACCTGTGAGGGGTCAAAGGTCACCTGCAGGTGTTGACCTTAGGATCAAATTTAGGCTCAATGAGGAACAGATTGTCCCATTTATTAAGTGGGGCGATTATGATTTACTATAGTAACGTGAATTCAAGACACTGCAAAAAGTGCAAAGTTATATATCAGTAAATTAAACTGATTATTGGCGAACATTTTTACAAGAAAACACTACTTACGAATTTCATGTTTAATTCAATGTTTGACTTGCCATTTCTTTCTTATTATTTGTGAAATTTACTTGCAAAATTTTAATTTACTTGCAAAAAAAAAAGTGAAAGTGGAAACTTTCAAAATAAATCCCACATCAAATTTCCTTCAGTGTGCATCAGAGAAAGCAAACTCAAGTCATACACAAAATATATGGGCTCTATCTTTCTATATAAAAATTGACTTCAAAGTCTTCAAAATGGAGCTAATTAACATCAAGCAGTTTTATCAAATGGAAAGTTTCTGTTCCTGCTCGTTTTGTTGTTGTGTTCTGTAGGATTAAAGTGCATTTCTTACAATTGTCATTCTGAAAAATCATTTTCCTGTCATTCCAATTCAAAATCCAGTGTGTTGTGGCCGATTCAATTGATATTGGGAAGTGAAATTCCTAGATTCTCTTTGCTCAACCGGTTTGAGGTACAGAATGAAGGGCGGGAGAGAACGACAGGTGGGTTAATGCAGTAAAAATAACAGGTGTCTAGCCGAGGTAGACAATGACCTCTAGATGTTCCTGAATTCATTTCTCATTTGTTTCTCAGTTAGGGGCTAAAGTGTCCAGGATAGCAGGGGTTCGGCACATCAGAACTTCTGAGAGGTCATCTTAAGGTCGTCTGTTGTTGTTGTGTGGCAGTGATGCTCAGCGGAGGGTCTTACGCTGTCACTATGCATGATGCTGATAACATCAGGACTCGTTCTAGGTCACTGCTTTATTCCCGTGAGCTCTGCGAGACGTCAGGGCCGTGATTCAGTTAGTGCCCTTTGCTGCTGTTGAAATATTTACAAAGATTTGACTGCTTCGTCGGAAAGCGTCAAATCAGGTGCAGAAGTGTAGAAGTGCTGACAAGAGGAGGGAAATAAGGACACGAGCGTTAGAGAGAGAAGAATAAACAGAGCAAACGACAAAAGACGTCATCAAGGAGGTCTATAACACCAGGAGAGAGTTACTCACCAGGGGCCGGTCTCACAAAACATTATTAAGAACAGTGCTTGATGTGGGCCGCCACTTCTATATATTAATCTTTAGCGTTCTTCTCACATGATACCGGTACTTTGCCACTCAGAGTCAAAGCATCAGTGCAAGCGAGCAGGGCCGTCGCTAACGGGGCGAAAGGTGGTGACGAACACCCAAACACACACACACACACACACACACACGCACACACACGATTTCAACCGAGGGGGCGACTGTGAATGCAACGGACTGCAATTAATAACTATTTAAAATACATGGCACATTAGAAAACATGACTCCAAAAATAGTGTGCATGCTCATAATTATTAAGGTATTAAGGTAATTATTAACGACACAAAAAAGATGACCTTTGAAGAGATTTTGATCAGCAAATCTTCAACAAGAATGGCCATACAATCAGATAACACCAAAGTCTGTTATTTTCTTCAAAAGAAAACTGAATGACCCATTTTTTTTTTCTATTTTTAGTGGATTTTATGGTACCAATTTATATTTTGGAATAGTTATTATCCATTTAATAGCTGTTAATCACTTTATGAGCATAAACCTGAAAATGAAATTTCCAACTTGAACTTTGGTAAATCTTGAATGCTTTGTAGCACAAACTTAAGTTTGGTTTGACACTTGGCAGATTATTGCTGAAGTGAAAAAAGTGGAACTAAAGTTTATTATTATGAAAAATTCATAAAAATACTATTTTAAAATTTGATATGAAATATAGATTTTCCAAAACATGTTTTACTCTAAAAATCAAAGCCATAAATTTACACAAGTTGTGTTCCGAATTTGAGGTTGAGGTTTAGCTTTCAGTACGATTTAGTTTGGCCGCAGTACCAAACGTTTCGACTAGATGAAATTCGTCTCCCATTTATTTCCAATGCGCTCATTTATGACGTCACTTTGTAGGACAACTCGGAAGCTAGCGGCGCATGGGTTCCCTCGATCGAAAAGCTATGCATTTTCCCCATAGACTTTTGGAAAATCGCAAAAAATAAGATCTGTGTTTAACAAAGAGTTGTGACCCTTACACGTTTTGTCTATCAAGATAATCTTTACAAGTTAATCCAAAATTTATACATTTTGAAGCATATATAAAGTTTTAAAAAAAACACAAGCAGACACAATAAAGTTTAAAAAAACACAAGCAGGTTATAACTGTGTGTTCTATGTCATAGATCAAAACGTGAAAATATTTAGAGGCTTTGTTCACCACAGACCTTATTTCAGGCGATTTAGCAAAAACCCATTCAAAAATCCCATAGACTTTAGAGCGAGGGAACCGGGAGTGCTAAAATGCTAACTCACTTCCGCGTTTTGGCCTGTGTGACTATTTTTGTGACTATTTTTTTAAGGACCATTTAACCTTTTCAAATCACGTCCATGATTTTTTTGTGTGTGTTCACACAGCAAGTGCCAAAACCTAAACCTTTACTTTGCGTATCATTCCGATGAAGTAAAAAAAAAAATCTAAAAAACTAAAGCGTAAAATTTTTCTTTCAAAAATGACCAAACAGCATCAGACGGTTAAGAACATCTTAAGAAATGTTTTAACTTCTCTCTTAAGCATTTTGTGCATTGCAAAGAAAACATTTTCTCACTCTGTATTTTTTGTCGTTTTCCAGCGCAAGTATCTAAACATTCCTAAAATCAGGATATATTTACTTGAGAAGCAAAATTCCTTAAGATATAAAGGCCTGGTTTTACAAACAGGGCTTAGATTATGATTAGGCTTTAGTTGTCAATAAGGACATTTAAGAAGCTTTTATAAACGTGCCTTAGAAAAAAACATTACTTGTGTGCATCTTGAGACAAAACAATGGCAATGACATAGCTACTGTATTTTAAGATATTTCAGTGCAAGTTGCTTTCAGTTAAAACAGCTCAAACATGCATTTTAGTCTGGGACTCGGTTTAAACCTTGTTTGTGAAAATGGGGTTAATATCTTAAATCATTTTGCTTGATTTAGGAATTTTGAGATTTTTTAATGGAAAACGAGACAAAATGACTAAGCAAGAAAACCATTTTTAGCTGTGTGAATCTGGCCCCCGGACACACCTCTTGAAATAAGTTTGTCAGTGCATATGAGATAATGTGTGTGTGTTTCTCAGTGCCCAGGTGGGTGTTCTCGCAGCGGGACGGGGCAGTGAGACGAGCGGGGCTCCGGTCGAGGACATGCAGGCGCTGTCCATCACGTCTCTCTCCGCCTCAGAGGTAGAACAGCAGTATGAGCTGATCGCTGCTTTGGGGAAGGGCACCTACGGCAAAGTCGACTTGTGTGTGCATCGGACACAGGGTGAGTCTATAGGGAAACGAGGCAGTGCCGTTCCCAATTTTCTTTTCTTGTGGAACCAAAACAAACTTTTTTGCAGAATCTTCATTCAGTGAATGTAGATGGACACTGTCAAGCTCCAAAAATGCTCCTCAAATATAGAGGTCTTGGCTCACCATGATATTTCATTCATCGCTGTTTTGTGTATTGGCAGGAACTAAACTGGCTCTGAAGTACGTGAGTAAGAACAAGACGAAGCTGCGTAGTTTCCTGCGCGAGTACAGTCTGACGGCGGCTCTGGGCTGCAGTCCGTTTATCATCAAAGTCCTGAACGTCCTGTTTGAGACGGAGGACAGCTACGTGTTCGGCCAGGAGTACGCGCCCGCGGGAGACCTGTTCGACATCATCCCGCCTCAGGTATCACTGCGCCTTACCTGTGTAACACCTGTATCAGTATTTCACATGTTAGAATCCTGAATGCACATGCAGCTTGTCACATGGTTGGGTCACATTTCAACCCAAAATAATGATGCTGAAGATTCAGCTTTGATCACTGGAATAAATGACATTTTACAATATACTGAAATAGAAAACAGCTATAAGTGTAATAATATTTTACAATTTTAATGCATTTTTGATCAGTCTTGGTAAGCAGAAAAGACTTCTTTTTAAAAAACATTTAAAAAAATTCATACCGAACCCAAACTTTTGAACAGTATTTATTCATGTACTTGTTTGTTTGTTTGTAAACTAAGACCTGGACATGTTCTTTGTGAGATTTAACTAAATATACTAGTTTTTTGTTCAAGTTTTTTTGTCTGGATGACGTGAACAGTACAGAAACCACACTCTAAAAAGATTTTGAGTCAAATATGGACAAACCCAGCCATTGGGTTACATTTTTAAATTACATTTTTAACCCAATGTTTGAGTTTGTCCATATTTGACCCAAAATTGGGTTAAAACAACCCAGCATCTTTTAG
Source organism: Tiaroga cobitis (assembly GCA_030578255.1). NCBI lineage: Eukaryota > Metazoa > Chordata > Actinopteri > Cypriniformes > Leuciscidae > Tiaroga > Tiaroga cobitis. Next base: position 3,474,129 of record CM060614.1, on the reverse strand, counting down.
AGTCTATCTGTATGTATCCGTTATCTAGACTCACACAGAATCTTATTTTTTTCATATTTTCTGTGCTATTTTTTGGGGAAAATATGGGCAAAAAATTTTGCACAGGGAATTTGTATAACTTTTGATTGATAGGTAGCCTATGTTAATTGTGCATACATCTGTGGAGTTCTACAGGCTGTGTGATCCTGCCTTTGATTATAGAAAACACTTCTACTTCCTCCCTTATTATGAGCGTATACTGTATATACTCTCTATACCTCCTCAGCTCTAAACTGTGCCTTCTTGTGTTCCCATGTGTTTTCAGGCCGGCCTGCCGGAGGAGATGGTCAAACGCTGTGTTCAGCAACTGGGTTTGGCTCTGGATTTCATGCACAGCAAGAGTCTCGTCCATCGTGACGTGAAGCCAGAAAACGTTCTGCTTTTCGACCGCGAGTGCCGGCGTGTGAAATTGGCAGATTTGGGAATGACACGGCGGGCGGGCAGCCGGATCAAGCGGATCAGCGGCACCATCCCATACACTGCTGCCGAGGTGTGCCAGGCCTCGGTTTCGGATGGCATCGTCGTGGCGACGACCCAGGACGTGTGGGCTTTCGGAGTTCTGCTCTTCTGCATGCTCACGGGAAACTTCCCATGGGAAGCGGCGTTGCCTAGCGACGCATTCTTTTCCGAATTTCAGCGCTGGCAACGGGGGGCGTGTCCTCCAGGAGCCGTTCCCTCCCAGTGGAGGCGTTTCTCTGACGATGCGTTACGCATGTTCGGCCGGCTGTTGGCGTTGGAGCCGGAGCGACGCTGTGGCGTTAAAGAGGTGTTTTACTTCCTTAAATACGACCTGCTGAATCATCATCGCCGCAGAGCGTCCTGTAGGGCCCCGAGGGGAGGAGCCTCACGTTGCTCCGCCCACAGACACACAGAGCCCTCCCCCCCTTCAGGCACTTCCTGTCTACGCCCCACCCCCCTCAAACGTAGCATCCTGTCCGAACCACATTCCTCAAGGGAAGAGTCCTCCAAAAGCCCGTCGCCCAACCGCCAAGACAAGAGCAAAGTGATGATGACCACTCCTATTGAGATTTGTGTATGAAGACAAAACTGGGTCTCTAAGCGTACGGGTTTCACTGGACGGCCGCGAAACTTGTAGCAATATTACTTCAGGAGAACTACTGGAAAAACGTTTGCACAAGAATGACAAGAACGCCGTAGGTTATTAAGAACTAGCAAAACTATTACTCTGTGACTCTGAAACCTCAGTAATTTAGAGGAAAAGAAGATCGACAGCATCAAAATAACTTTGGTAGGTCACTTTAGCTCTAGAAATTATTTAGTTTTGCAAGGAAAAACATACTGAATTTAACATATTTGCTTTTAATTTAAAAGAATAGTTCACTCAAAAAACAACAACATGTCTTTCTTTCTTATGGAGTCCCTAAAGGGACATGGTGAGGGAAAAATATGTCAATGCTTTTCCGTTCTCTTCAAAACTTTTCCGTTCCCCATAAAAACTTTGCGTTTGACAGAGAAACGTTGCTTTTGCTCGCAAACCTTTTGTGTTCCCCCTAGAAACAAACTTTGCTTTTGCTCGCAAACCTTTTGTGTTCCCCCTAGAAACAAACTTTGCTTTTGCTCGCAAAACTTTTGTGTTCCCCCTAGAAACAAACTTTGCTTTCGGTCGCAAAACTTTTGTGTTCCCCCTAGAAACAAACTTTGTGTTCGCTCGCAAAACTTTTGCGTTCCCCTGAGAAACTTTGTGTTCACTTGCAAAGAACTGTGTACGAGTAAGAAGGTGTACGAGTGAAAGCAAAGTTTCTCTGGGGAACGCAAAAGTTTTGGGTGTGAATGCAAAAGCACTGAAATATACATTTTCCTCCCATCTCATAATTTTTCCCCCATCGCTTTGTCCCTTTAGGGGCTCCGTACTTTCTTGCATTGAACACGAATGAAGAAATACTGCACAATGCTCCTTAATGGGTGCTTTAGATGTCAAGATCCTGAAATCACATCAAAGTATAGTCTGAGTCCTCTAAAGCCATATGATAGATTTATGTGAGGAAAAGTCATTGTTAACCAAAAATTGTATTGATGCTGATTTTTGCTTCAAATATTGTGCATCTTCACTGTCAGAAAGAATGTGAAAAATCATACCTTTAGCTTGTGACTGAGGCAGTACCCACAAAGGAACAATTTTGTAACATATCTAGCCCTGAAAGGTGTGTATTAGTGCATATTATTTGTGTAAGTTACTAATATAGACCTTTTAGGAGTAGATAAGGCACAGAGTTGTTGCATTGAGCCCCAGGACAAGCTGATGTGCCCCTAGTGGTAAGATTTTTGCACACATTTTCTAAAAGAGAAGATGCATTGATGGTCGTTGACATAAAATTTGATCCATCTTGATGTGCTGCATTTAAATTGAATGATATTTGAGAGATATGCATTTTCAATTCACATTTTGGTCTGTTTCTCGCCCAAAGCTGATGAACGTGTGGCTTTACAAGACTTAGAATATAGTGTTTAGACTTCTTTTGTAGTGCTATTTTAGTATCATTGATATACTATAATAGATTGTCATATTTTTAATTTTAGGTAAGGTTTTAATAATTCTTGTTGGTATTTTAAACGTCTATAGTTTTAGCTACTTTAGTACTTTACTACTAAACGAAAATGAGAAATGTTGAGAAATGCAACACCAGGGTGAGTAAATGATGACTTGGTTTTTATTTTAGGGTGAACTATCCTTTTAACTTTTCAATAGTGCACTGAAACTCGGCAAACTGGGAAGTACACTGATGGTGTGAATATACGGATCGCCATCTTTTCTTTACGGAGGCTCATCATCATGTGACTTTTAAACCAGCCTACGACAGAATCATACATGTGCACCAATAGGAGAAGGAGATATATTTTATACTGGACTTTTTTAGTTCTTTGAGAAAACTGGAAGATCCACGATAACCTGGAAACTGCCTAGATGAACTTCCACAGAGACACAGGACTTTTAAACAGTCTTCAAGAGTAAAGACACAGTCTTCATAGACCACAGGGATTTTATTATGTATCTTTGTATTTGAAGTGTGCATTCAAACACCTTTCTATGAGATTTCTGAAGAAAAGCATCGGGAGTGGCGATCTTAACGGCTCAACTGAGACCCGTCTTCTGTGTTCTCGTATAAAGGGTCATTTAGGCAAGCAAAGCCTCAAGCCAAGGGATTATTCAAGACCACGAGAGCATCTGCTCCCTAGAACATTGTGACTGTGTTTCGTCAGGTAGTGCTGATTTGTAGCTTCTTTTGTATCAGAGAACAAACGATCAATTAGCTTACTTCTACGGGGACTCTTTTTAGTCTTAAATTAAAGTGTATGTTTACATAGGATGCATTAGATAGGGATTTAGGTGGTATAGAGCAGTTAATGTTAATGTTTGAGGTATGTTGCCAATTTCTCATCAAAAACAAACTCAAAAACAGACGAAAAGAATATGAAGGAGTTCTCTTTTGTGGTTAGTAGCAATCATGTTTAATGGTAATGGATTTTGCTCTTTGACTGTTTCATGGTTATAAAGGTTGTTCAAACGACCTTGGAATATCAACCTACAATAGTTGGTGTTTTTTTATTTAAAAAAAATAGTACATTTATAAAACTAGATGTTATTTAGCTGTTGTAAGGATTGTCATACAGTCGTTGATTGTTCTGAATGATAAACAGCTAATTAAACAGATTAAATGCACATTGAATTGCCTCTATAATTTTTTGTGTGCGTGTCACAGTTTAAAACTATTACAACACTACATGAACAGAAATTAAGGTGACCTACAACAACTTAAATAAATGTATCATGCATGGTTGCAAGTTAAAATGATGATTTATGGATTTTATTCAACCTTAAAAGTTGAAAACATTATTTTGATCTTACCACTGGAATCATTCCTCCTCTTAAAACAGCTGCTGTAACTCCAGTTCTTAAGAAACCTGGTTCAGATCCTAACAACCTTAGTAATTTTCGTCCTATTTCAAATCTTCCATTCATCTACAAAATTCTTGAAAAAATAGTTGCTGCTCAACTCCATACTCATCTTTCCTATAATCTATACGAAAAAATTCCAGTCTGGTTTCCGTCCTCTTCATAGCACAGAAACAGCACTCCTTAAAATCACTAATGACCTTCTCCTGGCTGCTGACTCTGGTTTACTATCCATTCTCCTTCTGCTTAATTTGAGCGTGGCCTTCGATGCAATTTTACACACCATTCTTCTAGACAGACTCTCCTCTATTGGTATTACTAACACACCTCTTAACTGGTTTTATTCATATCTCTCAGGCCGCACTCAGTTCATTCAGGTAAAATCATTCACCTCTCATTCAGTCCCTGTCCTGACAGGAGTGCCCCATGGCTCTGTCCTGGGACCCCTGCTGTTCATTATTTATCTTCTCCCCCTTGGTTACATCTTCCGTAAATATCAGATTTACTTCCATTGCTACGCAGATGACACCCAGCTCTATCTTTCAACCAGACCTAATTCAAAACTTCCACCATCTTCCCTTACTAATGGAGCCTTCACGTGCTATGGTAATTATGGTAAATACCAAAAGCCGACGTGGAAAATGCACATAAACACCCCCTCATGTGGTATTTTCCACTGGGCAGCTCGTAGAATATTTTGATGTACGAGTTGCCGAGATGAGATAACCTTTGACCTTTTCAAAATGGCGGAGAGCAACGCAAGAGTCGTGAATGGTAAGCATTGAACACAACTAAACGTTTTTGCTACTGTTAGCGGATAGTTTTTGTAGCCTATACAATGTTGTGTCATTAACAACTGTAATATAATGCGTTAACACTCAGTGTCAGTTTTAAAAATACCGTTATGGTTTGGTGTTACCTACCCAGAGCAGATGCTAGCTAGCAGTCAATAGGAGCCTCCTAGTAATAGTTTTAGCCAAATAACAGGTCTGGATCTGTGAGTCCATCTTTTCACCACATTACGACAACAAAAGCACTTGAGCACAACACACTAAATACCAGTTCACAAGTGGAAAATATCATCTTTTCCATAGCACGTGAAGGCTCCATCACTGTCTTCTTGACATAAAATCCTCGTTCACTTCAAACTTCCTCAAATTAAATAGCAATAAAACAGAATTGCTTCTTATAGGTACAAGATCAACATCAACAAACTCATCTGAGAAGAGTCGCACATTAAAGACGCGAGATATGCGGATAACTGACCCTTTTGCTCTCTTTCTGTGGCCTTTTCTCCCCGTTACTTAATTCATCTTTTTTACTTTGCATTTATTGCTGCTTTTCTGAAGGTCATTAAAACTAGGTCTCTCTCTCTCTCTCTCTCTGATATAAAACACTAATGAGCTGTTTTAGAGAGTAAAAGAATAAATGCACAATTAGACTGAGGGGAACTAGAAAACTAAATAGACGGTAGACGCTACCAGCCTGATAAAGTGAGTGAGAGTGAGTGTGTGTGTGTGTTTAATGCCAGTAATGCTTGGGAGCTCATTAAGTTGTGGTGATAAGGGGTGGTTAGATTCAGTCACAAGGGAGTTCAAGAGAAAAAAAGAATGAAGAAAAAAAGTGAAGTGAATAAAAAAAAAGGACAAAATGCAGATAAGGGTATAGAAGACCTCGTTTCAAATCCTTCAAATATCCCTCAGTAATGAAACGCATACAAATGGGGAATAAAGCAGCAGGGGAATTTTTCATCTCTGAGTGTTTTTTCTAGAAGTAATGGGAACAATTTACCATGTATGTTTTGTCAGCATAAGCTATTTTGTCCTGAAGATGTCCATTGTAATCCGGAACATCTTTTTCTGCCCTCTAGTTTTGTCTTTATCTACAAAGTACTCAACGGCACAGTTACATGCTATAGGGTGAATCTCACACAACCACAAAATCAAACAGAAGGAAGAATTGCATATTTGCAATTTGCCCATGGGGATTAATAAAGCTCTCAACTAAAAAAATCTAGCCTAGTAAGATTTATTTTTTGCATTGAGAATATTTTCTCCAGCACACTTTCTGTGCCATCATTTTTTCAGCTTAAATTAATGGAAGTATAAAATATGCTAATTGCATTAGAGTAATGAGAATTAGGATGCATTATGATAATCACAATTTGGTGGGAAAATGTGTTCGGTTAAAATAAAGACATCACAATGCAAAATTAAAAAACTTCTCTTTAAAAAAATCTTTATAAAGTCCTCAAATAGGTTTCATTTATTTATATTTAACAGTAAGCACTGCTTTAAAAACAAATATATATATATACAGGTGTAAGGCCTGCTAAATCGATCCAATGGGGGTACTCGATTACAGGTGAAGGTTTCACGCGTGTTCCGTCTTTCCCATGGCAAAGTGATTTTCAATTAAATGCAATACATTTTATCTTATGTATTAACTCGTTTCATCTGACTCCATAAAATGAAAAAGGTTTAACAATGATATCTGTGCATCATTAAATACACGTTAATGTTTGACTATTCCTTTATCTCCAATGAACATAAAGTCAAAGTCTGTTAGAATAATCAAATATAACAATTTATTATGTCAGGTAAAAGTATTATGCCAATTTCATAATCAGTTCAAAGACCATCAATACAAAACATCAAATGCTCTGATAAGAGAAATAGATGCAAACCCAACATTTAAGAAATAGGCTACATGAGCTTAACCTCATGGGCTATCTGAAATACAGAAAGACCCCGATTCCTTGCTGCATTCCATTAAATAGCCAGAACTTCTTTTCAATGGTAATTTGCATTCAGGTTACACCTTATTTTGGGGGTAGGGGAGAAAGGCCATTAGCATTGAGTCCACCTTCCTTTGTGTGTCAGTTTCTCTAAACTTCTAAAAACCTTATTTCCTTTTGTTTTACTTATTTGGAATGAGACATCTGAACCAGCCACCCTGAGACCTTTAAATTGATACTAAACACAATAATCATTCACATTAAACCATATATATACTTGTGTGCGTGTTTTAGTGTTACTGACTGAGAGAGAGAGAAAATGTAGATAAGGTGAAGGGGGTGCGGGGTGTGTGTGTGTGTGAGATGTTCAAATGTTAATGTGCAAGCAAGGTCCTTTGCCTTATAGATCTGTGGTGAGGTTAATTCCTTCAACCAGTTTTCTTCAGTCTTACAACCAGTTTTCTTCAGTCTTACAGATTTCCCTCCTTGACCCCGTGGGTCACATTCAGACACTTAAGGGGTCACAGTAAGACGTTTGTCGTGATTGAGATGTAACTCAACAATTGTCTTTGCAATGTCAGCATCTGTAGAAGCTCAGAGGGCTGTGTTCACCTGAAGAACACCTGTTCTCACCAGGTGTATGTAGCTTGAGTCCAGCAGGTGGATGAGGCGTTCAGGCTTTCTTCCGGTGATCCAGTGATGTGAGCAAAGTTCATAGAATCAATCTAGACCTTTCGACTGGTTCAGTTGACGTGTCATTCCTTCATGGAGAAACTTCCGTTTCCCTGGCACCTTCCCCAGGGAGATAATCTGTCCCTTCTTGACCAATCCTGTCACCTTCAGCGGTGCGGTTGTCTGGACAGACCTCAGTGGGTGAAGGGGCTCTCCTTGGCTTCACACTGCCTTGTGTGAGACACCTGAAAAGCATCTTAAATGTCCGCTTCACGATTGAACACATATGAACTTGAACTCGCGAAGAAATCCATAGAAACGCATAATGCAACAAAACAAAATCATGTCATGTTCAATGTAAAATACCATGTTCTTGTCAGCAGGTGTGAATGGTACATCTGTCTCATATGTTTCTCAAGGTCCTGAATGGTAACGATGTCTCATATTAAATATCCAATTCTTAAATATATATATATATTTTTTTTTTTTGGTCTGAGTTATTCAAAGGAAATGCAGCAAGAGGTCAGTGCAACTCAAATAATCAGATAAATGGTATGCATCAATACGTCTTGTAATAACAATAATATTCAAAAATAAAAAAATATGAAGAATCACTGTTTGTTCAGGAATCTTCCAATGTAAGCCACTTATGCAAATCTAAGAAGTGACTTGGAACAGGATCAAATGTATTCAAGAATGGAGATTGTTCATTCCTTGCAACAGGTGTGAGATTGTGTGTTTGTGTGAGGGTGTGTGTGTGCGTCTGTGTGTGAGTGTGAGAGTTTGTGTGAGAGAAAGAGAGAGAGAGAGAGAGAGTGTGTGTGTGTGTGTGTGTGTGTGTTGTTGGCTAAGTCACAGTCAATGACAGGGTTGAATTGTAAATTCTGTAATTGATCGAAGCGCTCATACGAAGCGATCTATTTAGTTAGGATGTTTCTGTTATTAGTGGTTTGTTGAGAAATCAGGGGCCCTCTGATTTTCCAACCCCCCTAATAACAATCAGAAAGTTTAAACATTTTGAAATTTAATAGCAGGTCTGCCTCTGCTTTTTGATGCATTGCATTGATTTGTGACTGTAGCCATTAATATGTATATTCCAGTGTTTTCCCATGAGTTGGCAGAGTGTTGTGAATAGCGTATGCTGTGTCATGGGATCAGCTTTCCCATCCTATGTGTGTGAAGCTATCCGGTTCTGTTAGTGTGAAGATGCACAATGGATCTTTAGTGAAGTGACACTTTTGGACTCTGTGTCATTTTTATCTTCTTATGATGTGTAGTGTTCAGTCTGGATGGACTTGATCTATTCCAGGTGATGATGCTGTGAGGGTGTAAGTGATGGAGGAGTGTGTTCAGTGTTTATGTCTAGGAGATGGGTGGAATCTACTGGATAACAATTGTGTTGCAAATTTTAGTTCCAGTTCTAAACTGGGAGGCCATGCTAATGTAGTGATGTGCTATTGTGAGATGTAAATGGCCTCTTGAATTGTCTTTTCACCCATCTCCCGAGTCTCAGGTTATGTTCTAACAATCGTGAGGTCCGGCCGTCCTGGCATCTATCCTCCACGGAATTGCAGAAGTAAACCTGACAGAAACAAATGCAGAGAGAACCACAGTTAATTCTGATGTTTTCAACAGTTTCAAATTCAGACATGTGGAATTCTTCTGCTTGCTCCATTATCATGTCCATTGCAATTTTAATTCCAGTTGTCACATGAAACCGAGTTTCATTGACCAGGTCTGAATTATTGCTGTTGCTTCAGTGCAGTGTGCGACACCTTAAAGCTGCTCTTGCAGTCGAGCCTTCACAGTCTGCTGTGTCACAGCATTAGAGATCCCAGATTTCGGGTTTTACAAGTTGCTTTCATTACAGCCAGATCTGTGGGCATGCATTAGTTCATGGTGTCGTTCACACGTTTGGTTAGTGCAGGTATCTAGTTACCTGCAAAAGGCTGTGGTCTGTCTGATGTTTAGTTCACACCCTCCTTGTAAATTTGCTTAACTGTGCCACACTTCTGGGAGTGTTTTTTAAAGGCAAATAATTAAAACACACCTCCGCCCTTTTGGCACTGGGTAGCAGGTCAACGAAATCGAACTGTAAGGATTAATGTCACACTTCTCCAATTAATGCCTGCTTGGCGATTACAATATAAAAAAAATCTCTGCTTGTTCTCGTGTCAATTCATTTGAGGGAAAAATGTGACAGATTCAATAAATTTAGATGTTAAACTATTAAGCTATTTGCTATTGGGATGCTACCCGACTAGCAAATGACGCTAATAGTTGAAGGCCTTGAGTGACCAAAGTTGTTAGCTCAGTGAGGGGTTTTGATGCATTTTTGCTTTGGTTCCTTGCAGGGCGCTGGTTTGTGTCATCAGAGTGTGGTTGTCTGCGTTTTTTGAAATAGGGTGGAGGTCTGCCTCTGCCCAACGACCAGCACTTTTCCTCTGTATGGCCTGTTTTGTGACAGGAATGACAGAATCTGCTCAGTTTGCCACCGTGTGGCTTTCTGAATTCTCCTGCAAATGGAGGATTTTCATGAGATTCTAACACAGCTACCTCACCATGCATTTGTTTTCGTGACTCAATTCTTGTTGCCCAGCTAACAATACCTTCGAATGTATTTTTTGCTGGAGAAACACCATACATGAGCGATTGCTGTACACGCGGCCCTGCATTTGTAAGTAGTAATTCAAGGAAAGTTACATTGTTGTGGTTAACACCTTCAATTCCAGAATACTCCTCAAACAGTTCAAACATTTTTTCTGCATATGTCTCAAACGATTCTCCAGTACTCTGTTTCCGATTGAAAATCAATTCCCATCCAACAGGACTACAACCACGTAGATCGCGGAGACATTGTTTTAATCTATTAAAGATTTCACTCTCAGGCTCGTTTTGATGCATTGACTGCACAATGTTGCCTGTCATCAAAGCCTGTGGTATCTTATAGTTCAGGACATCTGGAATTGAGCTGATAACAATTTGCCAAATATCTTTTGGTTCAAGTTGGAATGCATGTTTTAGGCTAACAATGCGTCTCCACCATGGTTCGAATGGCCCTTTCAAAGGGAATGGTCCGATCTCTGCTTTAAACAAGCTACATTCAGTTACCGTTAGAGGACGCCGAATGGTTGACTCTGTGCCGTTTGGGTGCCGTATCACCTTAAAGGCTGAAACAGGCACTTTGTTCAAAACTTTATCACATGCTTCACCTGTCTGAAAAGATTCAGGGTGATTAGAGCAGGCTGACTCATTTAGGAAGTGCACATTTTTAGTCCCCTCGCTGTTGAGCGTTCTGGGAGAAATTGACTTTTTAACAATTAGTTTAGCTTTAAGATCTGCAATGATGTATTTGTGATTTTTACACTTTTCAGTCAGGGCTAACTGCTCAGCTAGTAATTTATCTAGCTGTGTTTGAAGATCTTGAATCTTTGCCTCAGACATTTTTGCCTCTGCATTTTTAGAATGCACTTCTTCACATTTAACATCCATAAGCGAAGATAGAAATGTTGTTGACTTATCTAGCCGTTTATAACTTATGAAGTTTAAAGCTTCAATTATTTCACCATGTTTTGATTTCTTCTGCTTACTACCCACTGTTCTCCACCAAGTGAGAATTTCATTGTCAATAGCGTCCATGTTAAGACCTTTTTTACTGAGTTTGTGCAGTGTAGGCTCGACCTTTTCGGCCCATAGTGTAAACAGGACAGGATCTTTATACATGTTCCAATTTATATTTGGGGAAATTTCTTTCCCTGAAGCTTTGAATATAAAAAGGGTTTTTGTTTCAGGATTAATAAGATACGCATTCACAGTTTCTGATTCTCATCTATGTTCCTTTGTGTGGTTTTCCCGCAGCTATGAGAGTTTTCCACCAAGGATACAAAAATTCAGACTATACGAAGGTAAAGTCATTTTAACGTTTGATAATTCTTTACTTCTATTTTCCCCGTTTTTAGATTAGGAAATTATATCACTCTGCGGCCCTTCTCTAAAGTCCGCATGCCACACTCTCGCCAGGTCCGGTCATCAAATCAGAGGTAATTTGACTAAATATCTAGGATTTGCCGTATCCACACGTACATAATCAAAGACATATCTGTAAGTCCCCTTAAACGCCTCCTCGTTTAAGTACACGTAAAATGATACCGGATGTTAGCCATCGCTAAACTGACGCAAAAGATGTGGAAATATACAAATCCGATCATCTACTTGGGAAAATAATCATATCAATTCAGAGTATTTCTGTAATTAATGAGCATTGTGAATCACATTATAACCGCATTCAACATAGACACACACACGTGTTTCATTCAGTTCACACAGGATACATATGGCCTAGAATACAACATCAACAGCCTTTACCTAAGTGTTCCAAAAAACACTTACAGTAAAGCAATCCTGTGTTTAAAGAATAAACTTACATTTAGCCTATGTGCACATATAGTAGCACAAACAACTATACAGTGTGTTCTATGGGTGCGTTACATTGTGTGAAGCACAACTCCAAATTTGAAAATACAAATTATTGCATTATTGCTTTTTAATCCCATCTGTGTGATGGAAGTGGAAGCTTTCAAATGCAATATAGAGTTTGTCAAGATTAGTTTAGGTTTATTCTAGAATATTATTCATGTGGTCACACAAAGGGTTAAGCGTTTTTTGAATGCAGCATGGCTTTAGCATTTAGCATTAGCCTCGTTTTGGAAGCAGCATGGCTCTAGCATTTAGCATTAGCGTCGTTTTGGAAGCGGTATGCCTTTAGCATTTAGCTTAGCCTTGTTTTGGAAGCAGCATGGACAATAGCATTTAGCTTAGCCTTGTTTTGGAAGCAGCATGGACAATAGCATTTAGCTTAGTCTTGTTTTGGAAGCAGCATGGACAATAGCATTAAGCTTAGCCTTGAGATCTGATTTTAGCCTGTAAATCATATTATCCTGTTTTCCCAAATTTAGCTTTTTATAAAAAATGCATCGATCTGCCTTTTTATTTATAAAATCATGTGTTTTCCGATCGTTTATAAACTTAGATTTTTCTTTCTGTTGTTCGCTGATTCTCTTCACGTGCTGGTTTGTTTCAACAAAGATAATACAACAATGGCGGCAAACATGTGGCTGGTTTGAAAACTTTTAGAGTTTGTTTTACAGCTCCTTGAGTAACGTTAGGCTACCAGAAAATCATTTGGAAGATGTTATTCCAATTTTAGGTTTCGTTTCGTGTTGCTTAGGCAAACAAGGATATCTTTAATCTATTAACAAGGGTTTTCATTCTTCATCTGCGCTGCCGCTATCACGTCCTCACGTATTTCAGTTTCGGACTAAACAAAGGGCTTTCTGACCCGTAACAATGCAAACAACATTTTCTCAACACTTTTCAAAAGGGAAGAAAAAGTTGACTTACCACAGCGGCAGAAGAAAGAGAAGATGTTCAAACCTCGTATTGATTTTAAAATCCCCATACTTTGCTGGAAAAGACGTTGCTCGCGAAATTCATTTGTTGCGACATCACGTCGGGGTTACCAATTTGTAAGGCCTGCTAAATCGATCCAATGGGGGTACTCGATTACAGGTGAAGGTTTCACGCGTGTTCCGTCTTTCCCATGGCAAAGTGATTTTCAATTAAATGCAATACATTTTATCTTATGTATTAACTCGTTTCATCTGACTCCATAAAATGAAAAAGGTTTAACAATGATATCTGTGCATCATTAAATACACGTTAATGTTTGACTATTCCTTTATCTCCAATGAACATAAAGTCAAAGTCTGTTAGAATAATCAAATATAACAATTTATTATGTCAGGTAAAAGTATTATGCCAATTTCATAATCAGTTCAAAGACCATCAATACAAAACATCAAATGCTCTGATAAGAGAAATAGATGCAAACCCAACATTTAAGAAATAGGCTACATGAGCTTAACCTCATGGGCTATCTGAAATACAGAAAGACCCCGATTCCTTGCTGCATTCCATTAAATAGCCAGAACTTCTTTTCAATGGTAATTTGCATTCAGGTTACACCTTATTTTGGGGGTAGGGGAGAAAGGCCATTAGCATTGAGTCCACCTTCCTTTGTGTGTCAGTTTCTCTAAACTTCTAAAAACCTTATTTCCTTTTGTTTTACTTATTTGGAATGAGACATCTGAACCAGCCACCCTGAGACCTTTAAATTGATACTAAACACAATAATCATTCACATTAAACCATATATATACTTGTGTGCGTGTTTTAGTGTTACTGACTGAGAGAGAGAGAAAATGTAGATAAGGTGAAGGGGGTGCGGGGTGTGTGTGTGTGTGAGATGTTCAAATGTTAATGTGCAAGCAAGGTCCTTTGCCTTATAGATCTGTGGTGAGGTTAATTCCTTCAACCAGTTTTCTTCAGTCTTACAACCAGTTTTCTTCAGTCTTACACAGGCATATTTCCAAAATAAATAAATAAATAAAAACATATACACGATAAAGCTTAAAGATGTACTATTCTTTTTTAAATTTAAGCAAAACAAAAATGCAAATAAAAAAGAATCAAGAAATTTCTTCTTGCATATGAAATATTTATACTACAAAATAAAAAAGTTAACACATTCAACAGCATTTTTACCTGAAAAGTGAAAGAAAAGCAGGTTTTATGACATGGTAAACCTGTAGCTGAGAAGTGTGTGTCTGTCTGTCCTGAACAGTGCAGTTCGGCATTTTAATTCCTCTTTAAACTGTTGAATTTGAAAGTTGAATGCTTGTATGAATCAGGTTCATCAAAGTCAAGGGCATATTGTAATTTCTCATTTGGTTCACCTGAGGAAACGATATTGATTGGTTGCAAATTATCTTTTAGTTCTACACGTAAACACAAACAGACGAACAAGCTTTCTGTGACCTTTCTGAAGTTTGAGTTTGACTTCTTTTGGTCTTCATCTCTCCTCTATCTGTGTGGATAATTAACTTTTCAACCCAACACAGACATACCGGTACACAGAGATTCATCATGCAGCTTAATCAAAGTAATTAAAACTGCTGATGATTTCTGCTCAAGTTGTATCCGCTACAGACCGGAGCGACACACACATGCACACAAACACACTCATCACGCGTCTGATGATGAAAAAGTAGTTTGATTTAGCAGAAATAAAGTCGTTTGTTGACATAGTAAGAGTACAGTGTTATAAAAATGAATGATCATACACAATCTCAAGTCAATTTAAAATTGATGAGGCATGAGCTTGTACTGATTTGAGACCTGTGATTGCAGAATCTTGTTTTGAGACATTGTTTGAATGTTGTTCGAGACACAAGTGTGATGACATGAACATTTATGAGATTTTATGCTCTATTATTAATATCACTGATGTTTAGGAGAAACAATTGAGAAATATTAAAGGTGATTTGTCCTTCCTTTGGTAAGTTAGCTTACAAAAGTGTTACTGTAGTTTTAAAGAAGTCTCTTAAGCTCATAATGGGTGTATTTATTCGATCAAAAATACAGTAAAAAATGTTGTAATATTGTAAAATATTATTACATTTTAAAATAGCTGTTTTCTATTTAAATATAGTTTGAAATGTAATTTATTTCTGTGATCAAAGCTGCATTTTCAGCATCATTACTCCAGTCTCAGTGTCACATGATCCTTTAGAAATCATTCTAATATGATGATTTGCTGCTCAAGAAACATTTATGATTATTATTATCAATGTTAAAAACAGTTGTTATAT
The DNA here is from genome assembly GCA_030578255.1 of Tiaroga cobitis. Lineage (NCBI taxonomy): Eukaryota > Metazoa > Chordata > Actinopteri > Cypriniformes > Leuciscidae > Tiaroga > Tiaroga cobitis. The sequence goes on along the minus strand of CM060614.1, from coordinate 3,459,059 downwards.
AATATATATATATATATATATATATATATATATATATATATATATATATATATATATATATATATATATATATATTCAACATCACAGTGCAGTGTTTTACCACCATGTTTGGTAAGTATGAGAGTTTGTGAACGTTAGTTTAATGCTATAATACAATAAAGCTGCCATTTAATATACTCATTGTATTATGCACATTTACAGGCGACCGCGCACACACACAATCAGGGAGTGAGTCTGAGGCATTTCCATGGCAACAACTGCAGACAACTTCCAGTTTTGGTTCACAGATGCATTTAATAATAATCTCACTTTCCCATATCCACTCTTTCTCATTCCCTTGCAGATTTTCTCTCATGGCAGACTGAGCAATCCTGTTACTAGTGAACACAGCAGGGAGAAATATTCTGGATGTTTAGTTTTTTGTGTGAGGAGAGAAGAGCTATAATAATTATAAGTGGTCAGACAAAAATATCATTGAATAAGAGACATGAGACAGAATATCACTAAGCAACCAACCAGAACACCCTAGCAACGACAGAGCCTAAAAATCCCGTTCACTTCTAGATAAAGGGAATAGTTCCGGCTGGCTGAAGAACGCGTAAGCGTTTGTGCGATAAACGTCTGACGGAGACCATGAGCCGAGCACTTCTGCTTCCCTTTTTACATTTCTTCTCTCTCAATTTCCTCTTATCTCTCCTCACTTAGCTTCAGTATTGTTATTCTGCATCCTCTAAGAAACAGAGCAATGGCTGTAGTTAGTGAGACCCCAAGGGAAGAGAGAGAGAGAGAGAGAGAGAGAGAGAGAGAGAGAGAGAGAGAGAGAGATAATGTAAAACATTATCATGATTTTAAAGGTAAAAGACAGTAAAAACCTGTTAATTGGTTACCAGTAAGTTTCCCTGTATACAGTGAATAGATCTAACCTTACATTTAATGTGATATTACAGTAAAATACTGACAAATTGCCCGTTTTGGGAAGTGAAAAAAAAAGATTGTGAACAGTGAAAAGCCTTAAATTGACATTCCCAGAATTCCCTGTGACACATTTTGATATTTTTTTGTTGAAATAAGTGTTCCCTCTTAGATTTTCTAATCAGTTGTGTACATTAGGGTTTTATGTTACATCTAGCCTAATTTTGTTCAATTAATGTTTACTGCGTTACTCTAGTTTCATGCGTGTTATCATGATGGTGTTTAGTGTTTGTGTGAATGACACTGTGAGCACTTAGCCTTAAAAAGCACTTAAAAGCACTTTGCGTCTGCTAAATGACTAAATGTAAATGTAATGCACCTTTTACATAGTATCTACAGTCTCAGCTTGTGGAAAAGCTGCTTGTGATGAACAATGGTTCATCATGTGACTTTCACATCACCAACTGTTTTTAGAGGTTGTCAGTCAATTACAAAAGAACAAAACAGATATTTGTATAGGTTGGTATATTAACATTATATCAGTCAATGAAACAGGTATACTGTATAATACTTTTTCTTTTACTGTAAATTTGCATGAAATCTGTAAAACCTAAAAATGCTGCTATACGGTGGAGTATCCAAAAACTGTACTCAAGTAAAAGTACAAGTACTTATAGAATAATTTACTCAAAGTAAAAGTAAAAATCGTAATCTAATCTTACTCAGCCAATTTATTTGATTAAGTCTTTGAACAGAATCGACTCAAAAGAGTGATTCATTTGTGAATTGAGCATCGCTCATGCCCATCAAAAAAAAGGTACAGCGCGCTTGGAATAAACTACGCATTTAACAACTTATTGCATAAAAAAATGAAGTAACGAGAGGAACGTCGCCCAACGCAACAAAGTAAAAGTACAGTTTTTTTATTAGAAATGTACTCGAGTTAATGTACCCACATTAAATCTACTCTTAAAAGTAAAAATGTTCCAAAAAAACACTCGAAGTGTTGTAACGAAATGTAACGAAGTAAATGTACTTCGTTACTACTCTAAGGTCAATTTCTGGAAACCACAGCTGCCAGGTTTTTTTAACTGTAAATTTCATGGGATTTGTTTTACAGTCCAGAAATGAATTTAGCAGTTGATCACATGGCGCACTGAACGTTCTAATCACATTATCAATTGTAAAAATATTATTTTTGCATTCAAATCCATTTGGCTCAAAAACCTGATCTCAAAAAAGCCTCTGCTTTTATGCATCAAGGCTGCATTAAACTGATAAAAAATGACAGAAAGGAGTTTTGTAAAATGCTGCTCTTTTAAACTTCCTATTCATCAAAGAATCCTGAAAATGAAAATGCATCACGGTTTTCGCAAAAATATGAAGCAGCAAAAAGGTTTTCAACATTGATAATAATCAGAAATGTTTTTTGAGCAAATCATCTTATTAGAATGATTTCTGAAGGATCATGTGACTCTGAAGACTGGAGTAATGATGCTGACAATACAGCTTTGATCACAGGAATACATTGCATTTTAAAATATATTCACATAGAAAACAGTTATTTTAAATTGTAATAATATTTTACAATTCACTTCTTTCAAAAGCATCAAAAAGTGTATCTTTAATACAATGCAAGTTGCTTTGAATAAAAGTATCTGCCAAATGCATAAATTGGCTAAGTCAGTAAGTATCTGTATCTGTGTCAGTAAAGCAAAAAAGACATTCATAATCATTTTTTACTTTTCACTCATTTTTTCCTCATAACTGAACCCCACGGTGTCAAATAAACACACATAAGCTAAAAAAAAAAAAAAAAAAATTCACCAAAGTGGGTTACCCCAGATATCAGGGTTGTTTTTAGATTCCCCAACCCAACAGTTTGTTCTTCTTCTGAACACATTGCTGAAAGTGTTGACGTCACTTCATAGTCAGCACAGAAGTTAACATGCAATCTGTGTCCTTCATTAGCTTAAAGATGCACCTGTGCTTCCTGGAAATATTGTTATTTCTTTGCGTATAACCATTAAGTCACGTATCACGTCAACATAATGTCACCACGCAGGTCTATGCTTGGCATTTAATTCTGACTTTCATTGATTTTCAAGTAGTCCGTCTGTAAATGTGTTTGGTGTTCACTGAGCGAGAGTCAATAACAGCTGGTCTGTGACTCTAGAGCTTTTGTAAGTAATATTGATCAATATTTCCACTCAAGATGATGATTCATTGGCTACACTTCACTTTCTACTTTAAAAGAAGAACCTCAGTTAGGTTAAATCAATTTGTTCTATACACTGAGACACTAAATAATGTTTACCTACAAAAGAATAGTTCACACCAAAATAAAAATTCTGTCATCATTTAGTCATCCATCCAAATCCTGAATAATTTGTGCACATTTAATGTCACTAAATTTAATGAAATCAAAAGTGACAATTCTTATTTTGATGGAATATTAGGGCAATCCGGTTACATAAATACACAACATTAATGATGTCCTGGATTTATACTTTTTCCAAACAGAATATAAATAGAGGATATAATATGTTAAAAACTCCCAAAGGGGAATCTGTCAAATCCGATCATTAGCATTAGCATTAGCATTTACATTTGTTAGCACAGAACTTTTTGTCTATAAAATTTACATTTCATTTAACATCAACACTATTTAACATGAATTGCTTCTGAAATGATAAAGTTGAAAAGTAGCAATAGGCCACACCTGACATAGCCTTATTTCCTCTGCTCTACTTTGTTATTTCTCTCCCTATTATTAGTAAAATAGAACAGTGTCTTCCCATGAGCCTTCTGGGTCAGACGGATGATGTATTACCCGAGCTGGGATCTGAATGATGGATAGAGCAGTAAAGCATGGCAGGATGCCCAGAAGAGGAACAGGTGAACAGGTAAAGCGGAGAAAAGGTGTTACGGCACTCTGGCTGCATCCTGATAAATTTGCACTAGCTGCAAGAATTATAATCAAATCATATATCTTTTTTAATAAAGTCCCGTACGTACATGTGTTTATGTGTCCCAAAGCATCATGGTGACGAGACTGCAGTCATGTTTGACTCCTAGTTTCCACGGTAACGACAGCCCATGCTGCACCTGACCTACATATGTTTCGTATGAACTCAAACACCCGAAGACCATCTGCTTACAGGACTGAACACACGGTCACACACACACACACACGTGTACGATACCATACAGTCTCACACTCTCTTCTACTTCTGACTAAATATAGACAGGACAAACACATTCAATTTAGCCGTCTGTCCAGACATGTGCCAATTTTGGCACAAAAGCACCGCTTTGTGTGTTTTACACAAAGAGAACAACTGTTCAGTTTTATTACATTACAATGACATTGAGACTATAAAGGCGAGCTTTTTTAAATATATTAATGTTTCTTTTTAATATATTTTAAAGTTAGCTTTTTTATTTAATATTAATATATTCTAGGTTAACTTTTTATAATAAGGTTTAAATTAGGTGTTTAAAATATATAATTTAAAATTAACGTAATTTTTTTTAAATATTAATGTATTTTTCAGTTAGATTAATATATTCGCTTTTAATATGACTATATTTTAAGTTAAGCTTTTCTATTTAATATTAATATAATTTTCATGCTTAGGATTATTTTATCTATAAATTGTCTTTTTCATTTAGGATTATCTTTTAATTTAGCTTTATATATATATATATATATATATATATATATATATATATATATATACATAATAAAGTTAGCTTTTTATATTAAATTTGATCTTTTTGAATTATTGTTTTATTGCCATTCTTGTTTGTTTTTTTATCTGATCTGTGAAGCTGCATTTGCGGTATGAAATAATAATAAATAATAATATAAATAATAAATTATTATAACAAGATACACAGTGCTCTACAATACATGTTACTGATTGGTCAATTGCTATATGTAGCGGTCAAATATCAGCCATAGTTTGAAGTGATATTCTGTTTAAGTATATCCCAGTTCAAATGTCTTGGCGCTATGATAGCCAATGAGGGATCCAAACCAGAAATGATGGCCAGGAGAGCCTACAACAGCACTTGCCAGACTGAAGCCTACATGGAGGAACAAGAACATCACCCTTAGATTACAGCGCAGACTCACACAAGCTCTGGTTATCTCTATCTTCCTGTATGCATGTGAATCGTGGACACTGACGGCTGAGCTCGAGAAGAAGATTCAGGACTTGGAAATACGATGCTTTCAAAAGATTCTGGGGATCAGCAACAAAGACCAACGAGGAAGTGCGCAACACCATTAGGCATCATGCCAGTAGCAACTCATTGCAGTACACGGGCGGAGTTGGATCCAGATCTAAGGGGTGGAGATGGGTAGGATTGGGGTGGGGTTAGGGATCAGGGGGTGGAGATGGGTGGGTTTAGGTATGTAAGGTGGGATCCTCCCCCTGGATTTCGTGTTCTGCAGTGAGGACCATCTCCATCATGCTGGCAGTGGCGGTTCTACTTTGAATTACACCCAGGGCGAGACCCTCTTCGAGCACCTCAAAAAAAACAAAAAAAAAAACAAACAGCAACAACAACAACCCAACAAGTTAATAGACACAGTTAATAGAATCCAGTTAATAGATTAATCTAACTTTCAAGGGAGGAACCATGAGCGCATTGGTTACTGCCTTGAATTATATGCATGGCACACTTTTAGTTATGACTTGTTAAACTATACTTTGTCACGAAATGGAGTTTTTAAAAGTGAAAGGGTCAGAGAGATACTTATTTAGTAACACAATACTTAGGCTATCTCTTAAATAATTTCGAACAGCTCTCATATTAACAACTATCCAAACTGTTATAGACCTTAAATAGCTTTTGTAGCCCTAAGTCACTCTTAAAATGTCAGAGAAAAGGACAGAATCAGAGATTATTTAGAAAATAGAAAATTGTACTTTGCATATTATAGGCTACTGTAAAAACACATAATTAAAGTTGATTTAGTTGATCATTATGAAAATTATTTTCATTTCATGAATATAGTGACCAAAATGATCACATACACAGAATCTTGTTCAAAAAGCCTAATACACAATGAAATCAATTTACCACTAGAGATGCACCGATTGATCGGCTGGTGACCGGAATCGGCCGGTTTTCACGTGATCGGCCATGATCGGCGACCGGCCGGTCAGTCTGACATAATCCGATTTTATGCCGGTCAAATGCACTCGGGCGCCACATGATTAACATCGCGCAACATCAGCATCACACGTGCACACGGAACGCACACATGTAGGAAACCTCGTGAATTACGGCCGTTTCACACCGCAAGGTGCAGCGCGTTTTTTTTTTGTTCGGCGTGCATGTTAATCAATGAGTGCATTCACACCGCGAGCCGGAGCAGCGCGTGAGCGTCGAGCAGGAGCCGCGCGGGAGCAACAGTGAAGCGCGGGTTTCGGCGCCGAATCTATTTTTGCTGCGCTCAATTTAAGTGAAAGCACACTTTTGATGGACAAAATAAATATGATGATTTCATCCAAAAAGTGCCCAAAATGCAAAGAATTTGCATGTCTGGTGTGTTTTAACAAGAACTGAAGTAGGCTAGGCTATGTCAGAAAGAAAATGAAGACTCAAAAATATTTATAGAAAATTTACCCATTTAAACTTGTTTTTATTATTATTTAATTGTTTCCCTGCACATGCTCCACTCGTCCGGTTTAGCTTGGCTGGACATGTGTCAGATGAGAGAAGAACTGCTTGAGAAATATAACTTGCCATTGATATACAACAAGTGATTGCAATAGACCTGTGTGTGTGTGTGTGAGAGAGAGAGAGATAAATATCTTTATACTGCAAGGCTATATTTATTGAATTTTTTTTTTGTTATTTATATATTATTTTATTGCCATTACCTGTTTTCATACAGAAGTTTAGTTTGCTAAATATATCAATTTTGTTTTATTGGATACTATTGGATGTGAAAAGGAAATGGTTCTTCCATAACACTGCACTTTAGATGTGTGAGAATTTTCCACACTAGGAGTCATTTATATAGTTCTATTTTATAGCGATTATCTGTTCAAAAAATGTTCTATGCAAAATGTTCTATTAAAGAGAAGATAGAAAATAAATATTTGTGTGTGCTGTAAAGTGGTTTGGAAAAATAAAATCGGAATCGGCTAAAATCGGTATCAGCAGGTCAAACTCAAGAAAAATCGGAATCGGGATCGGCCTAGAAAATTGTAATCGGTGCATCTCTATTTACCACGTTAATAACATTGAAGATTTGTTTTAAAGGAGTGTCTTTTATGTTACCTACTAACATGCACACGTTCAAATAAACTTAAAAAAAAGGTTAACACAAAAAAAGGTTTTATAAAAAGATAAAACTAATATTTCAACATTTAAATCATCTCTATAAAAAGAATGAGTCAATATAGACACATTCCTGACATTTATGATGCACAGTAGCTTATCTTTTATTATTAATAGTAAAATTCGGACCGATTTTCCCATGGCTGTCGTTGCTATACAACCATGCACTGCGCTCTCCACAACGACAAAGAAGTTTTAGTAGCTAATGTATTTCCACCACAGAAAAACGCTTGCTGTAGCTCTGCTAAAAGATGTATTTAAGGAGAAGAGAAAAAACACCCAAGTGTTTGGATGCACGTGCACTCCCATCAGAGCCGATCCTGACCTCCCTGGGGCCCTAAGCAAAAATCTGTTAAGGGGCCCCTACCTGACCCATGAGCCATGTAAACCATTTGCCATTGCCACACAGTCACACCTGACACCCAGTTCTCCCACTACAATCCTCCCTCGTTTAGTTAGTACTAATGAAAATGTAATTCCTGATATCAGAAATAGACATATTTTATATTAATATCAATAATTCACATTTTAAATAGTACAAATTTAATTATTGATATCAAAAATGCATCCTGTGAATTAATAAAAGCTAAAATGGCTTGCCATTGCATGTCACTGTGTTTTAAATGATAAAAGCAATAATTGATACTTGATGGTTATTATTTACTGAGGGATGTGCATCCATATTGACCAGTATGTCCAGCCAATCAACATTTTAAATGCAATATAGTCAATGTCAATAGATTGCTTTCCATCTTGCTTTATTGCAGAGTTGTAACTAAACTGACTTGGAGACTAGATAATCAATTGTCTTGTTTTAAAAGTATGAGCGCCTATAATGAGGAGTGCCATCACGCCCATATTCAGGGGCGTAGCACAAGATCCCGGGCCCCATGTATAGGCAGTCCTGATGGGCTCCCATGTTCCAAATAAAATATATTCCAGACTTTTCAAGGGCCCTCTCTCCCCTTGGGGCCCTGGTAATCAGTACTGGTTTTACCCCCAGTCCGACGCCCCTGCCCATATTGTACTGGTAACTGGTCCCCCATATGTTTCACTGGAAAGTGCGCGTTTCATTTCCTGCACGCGCATATGAACTCATGTTAACGCACGACGCGGTTATCTTTTCCGAGCTGCAGTTTATAAACAAATAACGTTGTCCGTTGCCCTTTGTATTATCAAACGTAATCTCATGAAAGTACGTATCTATACCACGAATTTAATTTCTCGTGCTATTTATACGCCAAAAATGTTTTTTTGCGTGCATAAGCTACGCACTGTAAATTTCTTGGGTAGGGAGTGCGTGCATATTATACGCCAAAAAGTGCGTATCATGCACGCAAAAACTATTTTTGGCGTACAAATGGCACAAGAAATTAAATTCGTGGTATAGATACGCGCTTTCAATTCACTCACATGGTGTTTTTCTCAGTCTCTTTTCGTGACCAGAAGGATAGTTCCGCTTAGTTATCTCATCGATGTTGTAAACTTTGATTGACGCGCTTTGACACGAGGGGGAGGCGGGGCCTTGAGTTATTTGCGGGGCCCTACGCAACTTGCGTAGTGTGCGTATAGGGAGGATCGGCTCTGACTCCCATACTGAAAAGTTTATAAGCGCGCTTCCCATGAGCGCGCTTCCCGTGCGCCTATTTGAAATAACGACCTCGAGCGCGCAAAAGACGCGATACGTGAACTAATCAGGAGACCCCCTTGACATCGCTTCTGTACACGGCACCTTCTCAGCAAGCAGGGGCGCCATTGCCAATAATTGAATCGAAATGATAAAAAATAGAAAACCTTCGCAGCACAGAGGATTTTTTTAACTGCTCGTGCCGCCCCCCACGTGACATGAAGAAATGCCGCCCCGGGCGACTGCCCGGTTCGCCCGTGCCTAAAACCGCCACTGCATGCTGGGCTCTATGAAGGACTCCTGGCAACAGTCAAAAGAAGGAAATTGCAGTGGTGTAGAGTATAGACATGTCACCAGATCCTCTGGGATGGCCAAAACCATGCATTCTCCAGGGCTCGGTTGAAGGTGCAAGAAGGAGACCAATGAAAAAGTAGGCAGACAATATCAAAGACACAAGTCCTGGCCAAGAATGTAAAGAGCTGTCTCGTAACACGCATCTGCTGTGGTGTCCTGACAATACAGTGCATTACGGGAACCGGCAACGACGTATTGTTTCAGTGATTTAATGTTTTCTTTTATACGAAAAGCATGCGAGATCTCAACCATTTCACATGCATGCATGTACTGTCTGTGATACAACTACAGCTGCCTAATTTGCAGAGCGTTTCATGTGTGCATGTCTCACTACAGCAGTATGTTATGTGTTACACTTCGATGATTCAAACATCCTGTCTGCCAGAGTGAGTCAACGTCTCATTCACAAATAAATGAACAGATGCTTGCATACACACGCTGAGGAGTGAGCCAAACACATCCTGAAATACCCTGACGCCTCAAAGCCTCTCCGTTCAACATGACAAGCAACACTTTCTTTTAATCAGCCTGTCAAACACCCCAGGTTTCCTGAGCTCACCTGCAGATTCCACACGGAGAGACAATACTGCGGATTGAGATCTTCCAGTCTATTTCCTCACACATAGATCAACAGCACCATAAGGGTCCAGATGTCCCGCCATCAGGTCTGAAACTGCCATCAAAACCCACTCGAGAAATGATGAACAAGTGCTAGAGGTAAAGAGAGAACAAACATTAGAGTTAAATGGAGCTCAAACTCATTGTAATATGATCTGTAATCCCAGAAAGATGATTGATTTAACAGCTAGATGAATGAAGCAGAAAAACTGGGCTACCTTTATTCTCTCGATCTTTTATTCTCTTTTACTAGCTCTACACATGACATCTGAAATCATCTCATTATCAGTGAGCGATGCTGCACTTTGTTTTTCTAATTGTCGTTTTATATTTTTGCGTAGTTTTGCACCAGCGAGCATCATTATCAACAATTATGCTGAAAACACCTCATGAAACTAATTTTTGGCCTATACTTAATCATCCATACAAAATGTTATACTGTAAATAAGTTAATATGTAATAGAAAAAAATAAAGTGAATTCAAGATTACATTTGTTTGTAATCTGAAATCCAACAGATAACAACGACACATTTTAGCACATAAATGATGTAAATGCAAGTTTAAGAAGTGTAGAATATCGTTGTTATAGTTTGTTCTCTTTCATATGCAATAGAAAAAAATAACTATGTTCTTAGAACATTTCCATGTTCCCATTATGTTATGAAAACGTTATTTCTGAATGTTTTGAAAAAAATGTTTTTTTATTGGTTATGTAATCGTTAAGGGAACATTCCATTTTAACATTTTGAGTGTTACTTTTGAAGGTTCTCAAACAAGTAGTAACATTTAAAAAATGTTAAACAAACCACCAACTAAAATGTTTCAGAAGAACCTTATTTAAAGGTGGGGTATGTGATTTTCTTTTTTGACCATTTTTTCTAAATCACTTGAAATCCTATTCCTAACCCACTTACTGCCACTGAGTTAGAAGCACTGAAATGAAAATGAAGCAATTTAATCATCTGTGGAACGGGCAGGACTCGAAAAACTCCAGCCAATCATTTCCAAGACCACCTAGAATCATTGGACAGTCAGTGCGTCAATCAAACGGTCGTACCATACCCCCTCCCCCACCCCCCTCGCGCGCGTCCCCTTCGTGCGCATACTCAAAGCTCGTGACCCAGTCACAGTAAGTGCAAGTCTCCCTGGTACAGAGAGAGAGAGAGTAAGTGCATGATTGCGCGTCCATGCTCTTCGAATGGGTGGAGTCAGGGCCAGCGTTGGAGGAAAGAAGGACCTTTTGAGTTGTGTATTTTCAAAATCTGCCGGCCGTTTTGCAAATCCCATACCCTACCTTTAAACAATGCATATTGCATAAATAAGGTTTTTGTGCAAATTTTTCATGAACATTAGCTTTGAACAAACATTCTATTAATGTTACTGGAAGAACGTTTGTACATAACTTTGACAGAACCTTGCCAGAACATTCAGAGAACGTTCCCTGTTAGGGGACAAATATAGCAACAAATATACAAATATAGTTTGAAATAATATGCATACCAAACAACCTAAGATTAGACTTCATTTGTTTAACAAAAGATGAATAGATTCAACAGGTCTACTCCACTTTAAAATAAGAGTTTGTGTGGAAGTTGATAATCACAGGTCACATGTGATGTATCTGCTCAAAGACCTTAAAAACCTCAGCGTAAAACCACACACATGGGCTGTGTTTACTGGTGTCGGTGTGTAGGCTGGTTTGGGTGTGATGCGTCTGCCAAAAACAGCTTTTGGCAGCTTCAGTAGAACATGAAGAACCAGCAAGAGTGCAGGAATTATACATAGAATGAGGAAGTGATAGAGATAAAATATGTGAGACTGTCCAGAGAGACGCAGACAGAACTGAACTGGAGGTCTCGCCTGTATAGCACATCGGATTCAACTCGTCAGCTCATTAGCAGAGACTCTGTGATCTGAAAAAGGATGTGTTAAATAAGACACCAAAAATGTGCCGTGGGAGTGTTTAGAATAGCACACTACCAAACTATTTCCGCAACATTTAGAGCATGAATACCTGATTGACCAACTACATTTTCCAAAGTGTGCTGGTTACTCCAATGCCGTCGACTTGACCTTTTATCAAAAATCCTCCCATTTTTCATTTCCAGTGTGATGAACAAACTGGAAGTAATATCCATACATGATTTTTAGACACAATTAGACATTGCATTTCACATACTATTTTTTTAAATCATAGTATACAATACACAGTATATAGTGCACAGTATTCATTAAGCAGTATAGATGCCATTCCACACATGAAAGGTTAAAAATGGCCGCTGTAGAAGTAGACGTATGCTGTGTCTCATTTCGAAAGGCTGCGTCCTCCGAAGGTCGCATTTATCGGACGCATACGTCATTGAAGTTGCCTCATTTCACTAAAGAAACCCTAGGGTTCTTGAACCAATTTTAAGAACTTTTTATGCCTAAAAAAGTCTTAAATTATTGCACAATACTTTCATGTTTGACAGGTTATTTCAATTTTTTGTCTAGTGATAAAGTATGTTTATGAGCTGTTTAATTACAAAAATTTTAATTATAAAAATTTAAACATAAATTTAAATCTCATGATGGGAACCCCTACAAGGTTCTATAGGAAGCGCCTGACAGAACCCTTTAAGGTTCCATATAGAACCTGTTCTTCAAAGAGTGAGCTTTGTTGTATGTTCTACACATTTTGGTAAATGTTGTAGGTCATTTGGGTATTCCATGCATAGAAAATTCATTAGGCCTATACATACTGTACCTAGATATTGTGGACAGTATATACTTCTGCAGTAAGAGCTGGTGGTGCGCTATTCTGAACACAGCCGACAACGCCTAATATTGTGGAGACAGCAACCTCTGGTGTTGCAATTGAGAATTTATGGGTCTAAATTTGACTATTTTTTAACACTTGGGCCCATTTGTTTAGAAAGTTTAATCGGGACCAGAATGATCTGGATTTGGAAATCCCATTGTTTTGCATATCAGGTGATCCATCTTACTTTTGTGGTGGTTTTCCAAAGCAAAATTGGGTTGGATCACCCTGATCGAGATACACACTTATTCAGAATGTTGGTAGCCAGACAGTTGAGGACACCTATTGACTTTCATATAGGAAAAAATGGGTGGAAGTCAATATGGAAGTCAATGGGTGCCGTCAACTGTCGGGTTGACCAAAATTCTTTAAAATATCTTCTTTTGTGTTCAACAGAAGAAAGAAACTCATACAGGGTTGGAACAACTTGAAGGTGAGTAAGTAATGACAAAATTGTCATTTTTGAGAGAACTGTCCCTTAAAAAAAATGGGTCAGACTCAGGACTGAAAAATTCAGGGAACACTTACCAAGCCGGAAGTGCACTGTATGCACAGATAATGCACATCTTTTTCGGGTGAAGTTATTGATTTAAATATATCAAGTGTCTGTATGCAACAAAATACTGATTACCTATCATGCCTAGACGTGAAGATGAAGGAAATTACTTAAGAGCCACATATGACCTTTAAACATATACCCTGAAGTACGAATAGCATGACTAAATTGCACCCTGATTGGAAATGACTCACATATCATAGACTGTGGCACATATCCACCTTTTTCCTACGCTCCATGACGCTTTGCGCAAATGGGTGTGTAGCTTAAAAAGGTGGATAATTAAAAATATTTTGTTAAATAAATAAAAAAGCAAATAAAAAATGTACCTACATTGTCTTTGTTTTCTTCACATGTTCATATAGCACAAATTCCATATTTCACCTCAGGCTCTTCACTGACACCGTTATCTCCTCGATAAACACTTTTTATAAAACTTTATTTGCGGCAAAATTGTTGGCCACGTTGGAAATTACGTCACAACTGTTGAAAAGTCGCAATTTGTGTAATAAAAAAAAAAAAAAAAACAATAACAAACAACAGCTACTAACTGAATTCATTGCACTCGTTGTATAGGCCTAGTAGTTTTTGAAAAAAATATGAATTTTCATATTTTAATACTAAACGTCTGGGGTCTGTCTGGGACAATCAAAACAGTATAGATATGCAAGAAATATAGCAAAAATAAATCAAGTTCGTTCCCAAGACTTTTAATGCGACCTTACACTTGTCAAAATTGTTGGTCACGTTGGAAATGACGTCACAACTGTTGTGTAAAACTGGTTAAAAAATAAATTTCACACAATAGGCCCTACTTATTGAATTTATTTCACTCGCTGTGTATAATTATTTTTAATGATGAATTTTCATTTTTTTTTTAATTAAAAGTAGACTATGGGGTCTCGGACAATCAAAACAGTATTCTAGGCTAGAAGATGAAAGAAATGTAGTTTCAAGAACTTTCAAAAAAGTTCCCAAGAATCAGTAGCCTAGCTGAGGAAATACTCTTACATTGTTGTATTTTTTCTATCCAAGTGTGCTAGTGCCATCATCTTTCTTTAAAATAAATTAGACTTGGTTATATATTTTGAACCTAAGCAATTGCATTGATTTTTAAGTGTAACTTAAATGTCTTAACAACTCGGGAAATGATGCACCCACTGTGAAGCAATACTACGTGTGTAGGAAAAGCCTTGTTGCACACAAAGGACAGAGGCATCTTTCTGGGAACCAGGATTTATGTCTCCGGGAATGTGCGTGAATTCATCCAGATTCACCGCCCACACTCGCATGGAAGAGACCGACCGGATCAAATCGGTTTCTCCACACAGCAAAAGTTTCTGAAACTTCACAAAACATTTTCAAACCCGTTCTACCGGGCATCGGGCGTCACGGTAAGCAACATTTCTCCATTAAACCACACGAGTTGCAATGCGGTTCATCTCGCTCTAGTCTTTGTCGAGTTAAACAGATCAAATCTGCTGGGATTTTAACTTCGCACCGATTGCGAAATCGTTTGTCTTTGTGATGGCGAAATAGCTAGTAACTGTTACGTTAAATTACTTGTGTTTATTTCTCAGCAATAAACAATGTATATAGTCTGTGTAGATGTTGTGAAGTTAGATGCTTCTAACTTCACGTTGTGAAGTTAGGTAGCCTACTTCTACTTTGTCTTCAGTGGAGTGTGATGTGCAAAAAGTTACCGTATGATCGGCTGGATGTAATCTATGGATGTAACCTTTCTTTTACTGTCTATGGATGTAACCGATCGGAGGAGCAGCAAACGGAGACGTGAAGTCCCGTAGTGACCCCTCACGTGGTGTTTGCATACTTTACCACAGCTAAAGTGAAATAAATGCAATATATTTGCCAAATACACAGATGTTGCAGAGACATTTTCATTCAAAACTTTATGTACTGCTTCATTTAGCGTCTGTTTGAACAATAATAAAGTTCAGCACAACCACTTACGCTTCAAAAAGTTCATAAAGAGATCGTAAAACTAATCCATATGAACTGAGCGGTTTAGTAAAAAAATTCTGAAGAGACGCAATTGCTTTATATCATGAACAGATTTCATTTAGGCTTATATTCACATATCAACAGAAGCTCAACCGAAACTGCCTGCTTGACGTGCACGAACAGACACGAGAATGAACCTCATTGGTACACACTTCAAGCGAACATGCTTGAGCTTACCACAACTGATGTTTGAATTGATGAATGTTTATGTGAATAAAAGCCTAAATTCAATCTGTTCATTCTATAAAGCGATCGTGTCTCTTAAGAAAATGTGGACTAAACCGCTCAATTCATATGGATTAGTTTTACGATCTTTTTGAAGAGTCAAAGTGGTAGTTGCGTAGCTGTCAATGGAGGGACAGAAACCTCTCAGATTTCATCAAAAATATCAGTGTTCTGAAGATGAACGAAAGTCTTACAGATTTGTAACGAGCACTTGGTGTGACAGGAGCCAGATTTGCTGATTATTGGAGTTTGTGGTCAGCTGATGACTCAGATAGACGCTGTTGTGCAAGTCCCAGCGTGTTTATTTAGATGCCAGAGTTCACACTTAACTAACGTTCAAGAACCACACTTCCTTCATAGCTACTAGGAATATGCTGCACTTAACAGTTCAACCCCCCCAAACTGTTGTCGTTTATAAACTTGCAACAAGTCTGTTCCTCACGCAACACTATAGTACGACTTCAGAAGACCTGTAATGTGGTTTCATAGGTTTGAGTGGAATGTTCTTGGTTATGATCTCTTGTGTCAGTGTCAAATGAATGTGGAGAATTTAATATCTTTTTGAACAGACCTTGGAGTTGTTTTCACTTGTTTGGGTGTTTTGATGCCTTCCAGTTCATCGGTTGTCCTTGAATTTGCCAATATCGCAACTTTTGGGGAAGCAATGTGTCTTGATTGAATGGAAACGAAACTTAAGATGTTTTGACAGTGATTGCACGCATCTGGAATGACACTTCTGTTTTCCTTCCACAGGTCCACTTGCTTATTATGATATGCTGAGAGTTTTTATCAGGGCAGCAGCGATGCGTGTGGAGCTGAGTTTGGGTTTTTTGGTGTTAATGTGCATTTTTAAAGATACGACCCAATGTTTAATAATCAGCGAAGTGAACTGTGACAATCCCAGATTGGACACTCATGAATTTGTGGAACTGTACAATGATGGCACGAATCCCACTTCTCTGGATGGATACACACTGGTGTTCTACAACGGCAATGGAGACTCAGCCTACCGGGTCATCGATCTGAGTGGACAGCAAACGGATCAGAGTGGCTTCTTCTTAGTTGGCTCTTCTGAACTGACTCCCCGTCCCGCCATCTCTCTTCCGCCCAACTCCGTTCAGAACGGGCCCGACGCCATCGCACTCTACGGTCCCAACTGGGACCCGGTTTCTGAAGGGGGACACGTTTCAGGAGTGGGGTTGTTGGACGCAGTGGTGTACACTTCTCGTAAATCCGCAGAAGGCGCCGATGGCCTCGCGTCGGTTCTGACTCCCGGCTCGGTCCCGTACCTGGAGGATGAGGCGGCTCTGGAGGGGGACGAGTCCATTCAGCGCTGCTGGCAGTCGGAAAACCTCTGGACGTTTTACACGGGCCCCCCCACCCCTATGTGGGTCAATCATTGCCCACCGCCGACCCCTGCGAATGTTTGGATCAACGAAGTCGACCTCAGCGGGCCGGACCGGCGGGGTCTTGTGGAACTCAATGTTGGCAAGGCAAACGGGTCGTTTTCTTTGGTGCTTTATGATGTCACCACAGACCTCATTAGCTCGAGTGTGGAGTTCATCGCAAAAGAGGCTGGGATCTTCACCGTACCTGTGAATACTGCGACTTTGGCAGGTAGAGGCGATTGGATGCTTGTAGATAAAATTGTTTAAAATCACTATTCCAAACCAGTGTAAGTTAGTATTATTTATACACCATTATAGTATTTGTTAATATTTGGAATAGAATTACATTTTCAGCTTTCTTTTCAATTTTAGTAATTTTATGTCATTTTCTTTTAATGTTTAATATATTTCTGTTTTGCTTTAATTTATTAAATTTAACTTTTAATAATTTAATTGAATTATTACATTTATTTATTTTTAATTCAGTTTTATTTGATTTTTTTGTACTTGAGCTTTTATTTTAGCCGAGGCAACAATTCTACGTTAAAAGTTTTATCTAATATTTTAACTTTATAACTTTATTTCATTTAATTATTTTTTTTGTTGTATTTGTGGTTTAGTTAACAATACTATTTCAAACAATTTGGTGTTGTTTATTGTCTCGTATGTTGTTGGGTAAATCTTAGTAATGTCCAGATCACATATCACCTCTGATTCAAAAGAAAAAAAAATGGAATTATATTTTGCATGAAGGGAATGAAACGAATTTGTAAGACCATTTTTAAACTAATTTTGGAGGATGTGTTTTGCATTATTTTCATGACAAATATTCTCTTCTAAATTCTCGTAATGTGATGGAAAACAAAAACTGAATTAATTAAAATCATCCTTATATAATTAGTATTTTTTGATAAGCAGAATAGCAGAACAAATGTACTTTACATTTCAAACAATAATTATTAGTAGTATGCATTACGTATTACTATTAGTAGTATTAGTATGCTGCTGAGTGTTTAGATTTTCAATGTCATGAAAATAAGGCCATTATTTAAAATATCATAGAGGTCTTTAATAAAAAAAAATGTATTTACTTTAAAAAAAAATTATTTAGTGATGAAATTTTCATATGCAACTAAATACATTTTTACGTAATATTTGATATTTCAGTGCCACAAAGTGCAGCATTGGCGTTGTATGATGGCCCGGCATCAGACTTCCCTAAGGACGGCCCCCTCAGCCATGAACAGCCAATCGATGCCTTTGTTTACGGAGACTCTGCGCACATGCCCAGTGAGAACCTCACAGAGACTCTAATACCCGGGAGAAAACCCTTCATACTCACAGAAAGGTGATCAGCACATGCCATACAATGCGTTATTGTGGCATTTGTGTATTGTTGTTTATCCCTGTTTGTATGCTGCAGTTTTCACACAGCAGGTGTTCATGCCAGTCGGTGTGGTGTGACCGAATGGACGAGAGATCCGGGACTGTTTGTTACGAGGCCCCGGAGTCCAGGAAAACCCAATGACTGCGTTTGGTTTCAGTCCTGCCCACTTAACATGAGTAGGTCTTGATTTCGTGTTGCGAAACAACCATATTTACAACTTTCTTTCTCTTCCATGACACATTTTTAGGGTTCAATTTAAAACACTTTATTTGTTTCCAAGAGGCCACGTAGAGTCATGTAAACATACATAAAAGCATAAAACATTAAATAAATAACACAATGTGCACGGAATACATGCTAATTATAATCTGCTACAAGTGAGTACCTAAAAAACAAGTCCATACCATGTATAAGAATTAATAAATATGTAAATATATATGTTTATAAATGAATTCCCCATTATGCGTATCAAAGAACTGTGTCCTGTCATGTTTTTAAGTTCTGCCTTGTTGTTTCAGCCTTTTCTACGGTGGCAGGACGGAGCTATCCCGCGATTCATAGCGATATGGATTTCCTACTTAATGAGGTCAATACTAACACACCAGGAGGATCCGAGGACGAGGAGTTTATAGAGTTGTGGCATCCGTCCGGCTTCCGTATGTCGCTGGATTTCATCTGGCTGGTGATGATCAATGGACAGAATGCAGCGGTGTACTATGAGCTGGAGCTGAATGGATATTTCACAGATGATGACGGATACTTCCTGGTGAGCAGCTGCATACTTGAACGCTCGCAAAAGAAGGGCAAATAAGTCATATTGTTGAATTCCATTTAGTAGTATGTGTCAGCTATAACATAACAGGCAATTATGTACACTACCATTCAAAAGTTTGGGGTCTTAACGTTTTTTAAAAGAGTCCTATTATGCTTTTTTTTCACATTTTCAACTTACTTTAGTGTGTAATGTTGCTGTTTGAGCATGAAAAAGGTCTGCAAGGTTATAGCCTCATGTAGCCAGACCTTCAAACTGAAGGTCTCCATAGCAGCTTTCATTGGCCAAGACTGTCTGACATGTAAAGCAACCAATCACAGTTCATTTTGTTCTGCATCATGTTTAGGGGCGTGAAAATGTAACGTTGATGTCCAACAATAACAGACCAGTCTGTATAACTTTAGTCTTTAAGCGAACTTTACATACTTCACAAACTTTTGCATTTAGCTGATCCCAAGTGTTCACTGTAACAGTTGTAACACGTCGGCGTTCTTCTTCCATGAGGGGGTTTGGCATCACGGCATCTTTGTTTCTAGTCGGACCGTTAAAGAACGCGACACACGCATCTCACGGACATTGTGTAGAATTTAACCAATCAGGTGACGACTTTGAAAAGTCACTCCAAAGGAGGCTATTCTCAATATCAGTGTGCACTGTTTCTGAATTCCCTGAAACGCCTCCATTGTAGTCTTGGGGTTTTCTTCCGGGAACGAACACGTCACAATATTCATCATTTAAATAATTCCCGCCCAAGGCATGGGCTGTGATATTTTCCAAACACGCTCAAAGCGGTTGACCAATCACAACACACTGCTCCAGCCGACCAATCAGAGCACATTGTGCTTTTCAGCAGGAGGGGCTTCAGAGAGACAGGAACTAAACAGACTGGGATAAGAGGAGCTGCAACAATGGAGAATAAGGGGAAAATAATGTGTTTTTCTAATATTCAAGCATGAAAATCTATTCTAACAGAGCCCTCCCCCCCCAAAAAAAACATTGAAAAAGGGCTTAATAGGTCCCGTTTAATATTTTTGAAAGAAGTCTCTTCTGCTCAGAAATACTGTAATATTGTGGAACATTATTACAGTTTAAAGTAGCTGTTCTCTTACGAGAGGTTCTCTCGTATTGCGTAAGCTAGCTTACGCTACGGGAAAGATTCATCTTTTCTGAGAAATTGAAGCCAAAAAATTATCCTATAATTTTGTATCCATTGTCAACGCAGTTCAGCTGCAGCAGACCATGAACAGCTAGCTAGCAGCTCATTGGTTCGCTCACAGAGAACTGCTTAAGCCTATGAGGAGACGCAGATGAACTCTCGGCCAATGAGAGTCTGACATGCTCTCATTCCGTCAGAGCCCGCCGAAACGGGCGTGGTCAGAGAGTATATCTTGGCGTCCCAGGCTGTCAACTCTGATTTTTCATTTCTTCAGCGAGCTACACGCATCTGCTGATCCTGAGAGAAGCCGCCGTCGTTGAAAAGGCAACTCTAGCGAGCATCTGGGAGACTGAGGAAGCCGGCCGTCTTCGCCACCTTCAGCCGTCCTGCGAGCTAGCGCCATCCGACGGATTTGTATCCTTTTTACGAAAAAGCTTCCTGTATTGTTTTGTATCTAAAAGAGCGAGCGTCTTTTTAAAGATGTCTCATAAATTCTCCTGCGGTTCTTGCCGCGCTCCCCTCGAGATTGGAGACCGCCACGTCATCTGCGCTCTCTGCCTCGGATTGGAGCACGCCGAGCTCCCCCTCGCCGATGGCGGCTGTGATCTCTGCGAGTAGATGCCGTTGTCGACCCTGCGGGCTCGACTTCAGGCCACTAAGGTTGCTTCCGCGCCGCCTCTGACTTCGCCGCGGAAGAAGAAACGCCGCTCTCAGAGGCCGCCGGAACCCCAGCTAGAAGCGTTCATCTCGCCGGAGCCTGTCGCCTCCCGCTCTCCTTCTCCGCCGCTTCCGGATGTACAGTTGCCGCCGAGTGGCCGCTCTGTAACCTCCGATGACGCCGCGGACATCAAGGAAACCTGTTCGCTTCTCGCTTCAGACAGTGAGGAATGGTCCGGTTCTCACGCCTCCTCGGCCCGAGAATCCTCTGGGACCCGCGCTGGAATCAAGGAGGAATTAGTGCGCCTCCTTTCACAGGCCGTCGAACGCCTCGGACTCGATTGGTCCCCTCCCCCTGAGCAGACCATCAACCGCATGGACGGCAGTTACTTCCGCCAGCGCTCAACTCCCGTCACTAAACGGGCCGCGCCCTTCCTGCCTGAACTGCACGCGGAACTCACGAAGTCCTGGAATGCCCCGCTCTCTGCCAGAACTCGCTCTGACTCTTCCGCCCCGCTTCGCGTTGTGGACGGAGCCGCAGAAAAGGGGTATCTCTCCATTCCCCCTGTAGAGGACCTGGTCGCCGCACATTTATGCCCGCCTTCCACAAGATGGCGCTCATCACCTGTGCTTCCCTCTAAAGCCTGCAGAGCGACTTCGAGCTTTCACGCCCGCGCTTACTCAGCCGCCGGTCAAGCAGCCTCTGCACTCCACTCCATGTCCGTCCTTCAGATTCTACAGGGCGATTTACTTCGTGAATGGGACGAGAGCGGAAAAAATCCCCCCTCAGTCGCGGATTTAAGGAGCGCCACGGACATTGCCCTTCGCGCTACAAAATCTGCTGCGCAAGCCCTGGGGAAATGCATGGCCGCCATTTGTGTGTCTGAAAGACATCTTTGGCTCACACTCGCCGACATGGGAGATTCTGAGCGCGCCGCTTTTCTCAACGCCCCGCTCTCTCCATCCTGCCTCTTCGGATCTGCCGTCACGGGTATCGTCGACCGTTTCTCCGAAGTGCAGAAAGCTTCCCAGGCCATGAATCTCTTTCTGCCTCGTCGCGCTAGCTCCTCTGCAGGCCGCTCGCGTGACCAGCCTCCTGCACGAGCCCCACCCCAGCGCCCAGCTCAGCACAGCCAGACTTTTCAGCGACGCCAGGGCGGCCGCCCTCGTTCTCGCTCTGACAGCCGCCACAGACCGCCGCCTCCCCGGGGGCCTCGGCCTCGGATCGTGCTGAAACCTGATCACTCGAAGTCTGCCTAGCACAGCTGAGAAAAAGACGGCGCTCTCCCGCCGCGGCCGGACCGCCGTCAAAGTTTCGCCCTCTGTTAGTCCCCGCTCACGCGGCTACTACAGCAGTGTACACCGCCATTACCAAGCCGGTCTCCCTTCCCGCTTGCATGAGCGAAAACGCAGTTTTCACGGCGACCCACAGAGGAATCTCAAAAAGAGCATAAAAGCCTCTTGTGTAGAAAATGTGCCCACAACACTGTGTTCACTCATACACAAAAGCACTTCAGTCCCCGTGTCTCACACAGAGTCCACTCTCATAAAGCGGTTCCAACCCGCTCGAGTTTCAGAGTGCATAAGCGCACCCACGAGCCTGTGTGCGCGTCCCCCCCTCTGCTCACTCTGTTACACGGCCCATAAACTCCTCTCTGAGTGTAAGTCCCGCTGTCATAAACAATATGAGCGCGCTCACGCAGCCCGCTATGTGCAACGACGGGGACCATGTAGCCATTCACCCCCTAGCGTTACGCTTAAAAGCGTGGGAAGCTATTCCGGGAATTTCCCAGTGGGTGCTAAACACAATAAGGCTAGGCTATCGCTTACAGTTTCACCGTCGCCCTCCACGTTTTCGAGCGCGGCTAGAAACTACTGTGAACCCAGAAGCAGTGACGCTGCTCCGTTCAGAGATAGCAAAACTATTGTGCAAAAGGGCTATAGAGAGAGTTCCTCTGTCTATGAGCGAGTCGGGGTTTTACGGCCGTTATTTCCTTGTCCCCAAGAAAGACGGCGGCCTCAGACCAATCTTAGACCTCAGATTTCTGAACAAAGTTCTCATGAAGAGACCGTTCAAAATGCTCACGATCAGAAAACTCCTCGCGCACGTGCGCCAAGGGGACTGGTTCATTTCACTAGATCTGAAGGATGCTTACTTTCAAATTCAGATAAATCCCCTTCACAGGCCATTCTTACGTTTCGCCTTCGAAGGCCAGGTTTATCAATACACCGTCCTTCCGTTTGGCCTATCCTTAGCACCCCGTACGTTCACGAAGTGCATGGATGCGGCGCTCGCCCCCCTCCGGAGTCAGGGCCTGCGATTACTGAACTATTTGGACGACTGGCTGATTTTGGTACAATCACAGAGAGAGCTACTGTCTCATCGTACAGTTCTCCTCGACCCTCTGAAAGCTTTGGGCCTCTGTCAACTGGACAAAGAGTGCACTACATCCCAGTCAGACTATCTCCTTCTTGGGTATAGAGCTAGACTTGGTCACGATGACGGCTCGTCTGTCAACACAGCGCGCGCGCCGTGTTCAGCGTCTCGCCGCATCTTTTCAGATGAACAGACTCACACCTCTGAAAACTTTTCAGAAGGCGTTGGGTTACATGGCCTCAGCCTCCGCGGTGCTCCAGCTGGGGTTACTGCGCATGCGCCCGCTTCAGTTCTGGTTGAAGAGCCGTGTGTCTCACCGTGCGTGGACCACGGGCCGCCAGCTAATAAAGGTAACGCAGACCTGTATCACAGCTCTGCAGCCATGGACTGTGACAGAATGGTTTCAGCGGGGCGTTTCCATGGGGACCTTTTCTCGCCGAAAAGTCATCTCGACAGACGCATCCAACACGGGTTGGGGTGCGGTCTGCGAGGGCTCACCGGCCTTCGGCCCCTGGTCAGCTCAAGAGAGCCTCCTCCACATAAACTGTTTGGAGATGTTGGCGGTCGAGAACGCGCTCACGCGCTTTCTCCCGCGCATTCACGGTCACCACGTGCTGATCCGTTCGGACAATATAGCCGTGGTCTCCTATCTAAACCGTCAGGGCGGAGTCAGATCCAGGAATCTCTTCCGGCTGACAGAACGCATCTTAGTTTGGTCTCACTGTCACCTGCTCTCGCTCAAAGCGACGCACGTGCCGGGCCATCTGAACGACGGTCCAGACAGTCTGTCCAGGAACCCCATTCCCCCCGGGGAATGGTCCCTGCACACTTTTACAGTTCAAAAGCTATGGCGGATATTCGGCAGAGCAGAGGTGGACCTCTTCGCCTCATAGGAGAACACCCACTGCCCAATATTTTTCACAAAGAGCGTGGACGCGCTAGCCCAGACCTGGCCCAGCCGCCCGCTTTATGCTTTCCCTCCAGTTTCTCTGCTACCACAGGTGCTTCAGAGAATCAGGGAAACACGCCACTCGGTGCTCCTCATAGCCCCGCGTTGGGAGGGTCAGACTTGGTTCCCGGAGCTCACTCAGTTGTCACAGACAGCCCCGTGGCCCATCCCAGTCAGAGCAGATCTCCTCTCCCAAGCTCGCGGGACGATCTGGCATCCCCACCCAGAGCGCTGGGCGCTACATGCGTGGGTGATCAACGACTACCCGTTGCTTTGCCAGAAGGAGTGTTAAACACGATCATGCAGGCTAGAGCGGCTTCTACTAGAAGGCTCTATGCATCTAAATGGTCTGTGTTCTCTAAATGGTGCACCGACAGAAAATTGGACCCACGGTCATGCGAGGTTCCTTCCTTGTTAGTTTTTCTCCAGGAGATGTTGGACAAGGGCAGGTCCCCGTCCACTCTCAAGGTGTATGTGGCAGCCGTCGCAGCGTTTGTTGAACCCCGGCGCGGCCAGTCACTGGGCAAAAACGACTTGGTCACCGCTTCCTCAGGGGAGCTAGAAGGATGAACCCCCCACGCCCCCCTTCGGTGCCGATTTGGGACCTTTCGTCAGACGATCCGAGCAGCTTTTTGTTTCGTTCGGTGGGCGCACCAAAGGGTTGGCCGCCAAGAAACAGACTCTATCAAGATGGATAGTTGATGCCATTGCAGCCGCATACGCATCAAAAGACCTGCCATGTCCTCTGGGCATCAGGGCTCATTCCACTAGAGGCATGGCCTCATCCTGGGCATGGTCCAGCGGAATTTTCATTCACGACATTTGTGTGGCAGCGGGATGGGCTTCCCCCTCCACCTTTGTCAGATTTTACAACCTGGAAGTTCCTGCCTTGCAGGCTAAACTACTAGCAGTCTAGTATGTTACAGCTCTTCTGGTTGAGCTGCACTATAGGGAGTTATTCACACAGACCGGTTTCGCTCTGTCCCTCTCTTCATGTGCTTATGTACGGCACAATCACCGGCCCGCTCTGCTGGCCTTTGTCACATGTACATATATTTATTCCCACTCATAAGGGCCCCCCGGGGTCTCCCCTGGGACTCGTAGTGGATGCTTAGCACGCACGGCGTTGGCCAGGTGTTCCCGTAGCGTAAGCTAGCTTACGCAATACGAGAGAACCTCTCGTAAGAGAACGAATCGGTTACCTAACGTAACCTCGGTTCTCTCTAGATGAGGGAACGAGTATTGCGTTCCTGGCCGTGCTTGTGCTACTAGCGTTCTCGCTTCATTCTATGAAAAACCAGAGTTGACAGCCTGGGACGCCAAGATATACTCTCTGACCACGCCCGTTTCGGCGGGCTCTGACGCAATGAGAGCATGTCAGACTCTCATTGGCCGAGAGTTCATCTGCGTCTCCTCATAGGCTTAAGCAGTTCTCTGTGAGCGAACCAATGAGCTGCTAGCTAGCTGTTCATGGTCTGCTGCAGCTGAACTGCGTTGACAATGGATAAAAAATTCTAGGATAATTTTTTGGCTTCAATTTCTCAGAAAAGATGAATCTTTCCCGTAGCGTAAGCTAGCTTACGCAATACTCGTTCCCTCATCTAGAGAGAACCGAGGTTACGTTAGGTAACCGATTCGTTTTCTATTATAATATATTTTAAAATATAATTTATTCCTGTGATCAAAGCTGAATTTTCAGCATCATTACTCCAGTCTTCAGTGTCGCATGATCCTTCAGAAATCATTCTAATATGATGATTTGCTGCTCAAGAAACATTTATTATCAATGATGAAGACAGTTGTGCTGCTTCATATTTTTGTGGAAACTGGATAATTTTTTTCAGGATTCTTTAATGAATAGAAATAGAAGTATTTTTTTAATATTATAAATGTCTTTACTGTCACATTTAATGCATCCTTGCAACATACATAAAGTGACCGCTTTTAAAATCTTTCTGAATCTGTTCTTCCAGATTGGCAGTGCTAAGGTCGGCCCTGACATTAAAATCCCATCGAACACTATTCAGAACGGCCCAGACGCTATAGTGTTATATCGCAGCAAGTCTCCGCCCTCTCAGGAGAGTCCCAATATTCCCAGAAGCGGTTTGCTGGATGCAGTAGTTTATCGCACTCGTGGATCTGATAGAAGGGTTTCCGAGATAACGCAGGCGCTGACACCAGGACAGATCCCTCTACTGGAGGACATCAGCGCGATACCCGGCGATGAGAGCCTCACCCGATGTGGACCCGAGAGACTCAACCTCGATGCTTTCAGGGTGAGATCTGGTGTTTCTGTTCATGCTGAGTTCTCATAGAAATTTGATCTCATTGGTACCTTTTGCAAAGTGTTTAGTAGAATTCATTCCTCTGAGGTCTGTTGCATTTTTTTTTTTTCACTTCATTTTATTTTTATTTCACTTTACTTTTTCCTTTATTTTTATTTTATTTCCCTTTATTTACTTTTACATTATTTCACTTTATTTACTTTTATTTTATTTTACTTCAGTTTATTTTACTTCACTTTATTTTACATTTGATTTCACTTTACTTTTACTTAATTTTATTTTAATGTACTTTTACTTTATTTCCCTTAAATTCATTTTATTTCACTTTACTTCATTTTATTTAAATTTACTTCTTTTTATTTCACTTAACTTAACTTTTATTTTACTTTAACTTTATTTACCTTTGCTTTATTTCATTTGATTTCACTTTACTTTTACTCTATTTTTATTTTATTTATTTATTTTTACTTTACTTTTTATTATTTATGCTATTTGATTTTAAAAATGTGCATGTTACTTTCAAACCGTACAGTGATATGTTTTTCAAACATTATTACCACAGTCAGAATGGATTTGATTCATTTAAAAAAATAATAATAAAGAATAAAAAGCCAAAAATCACATATGTTTACAAAAAAAGTAGCAAAACAAACATAGGGGTACAGTAAAGAGCAAAACAATTGCCAGGAAAAGAGAGAATTAATAATAATAAAAAATGTTTTATCCATTTTGAGTAAAAATTAAACACATTTTTGGCTGTCTAATCATATAATAAATCAAGTTGAAATGTTTAATTTTACAGGCGATAGAGAACGAGTGCATTGCAGTTTGTAAACTTCACATTTTGACAAATGTTATAGGTCGTCTAGGCACTGAATGCATGCATAGCATTTCCTCACTGTGCACACTATAAACTATGAAGAGATGCCTATATAAGTAGCCTATCAGGATTAATTTTGCGATAATAACCGGATGACACTGCTTTCTTAGGATGTTATGTGCTGGACTCATCAAATGCATGCCATATTAACCCTCCATCATGTGTCCACAGGTCGCTTCTCCCACACCAAGGAAGCAGAATAACTGTCCCACGAAACCCACTATACCTCCACCCCCTGAGGGTCTCCTCATCAATGAATTCAACGGACTAAACTGCACAGTAAACCAATGTTTATTTGTGGAGTTGATAGGCCCACCGTTGACTCCGTTGAATGGACTTGTTTTAGTATTTTTTGGGGAAGACACTAAAGCATTGAGTGTCCCGCTCAGGGGCAGCACAGGAACAGACGGGCTCTATCTCATCGGGAACGTCTCTAACGCAGGTGAGTGTGTCCATTTGGAAATGTCTTCTTTGTGAGGCACAGCTTGAAGTGCATGTTTTGGTCAAAAACTAGTAGACTGATGAGTGCAAAAACAAAGCTGAAAATCATTTTGGTCTCTGAAACACATTTTCCCCTTATTTTTTCTTCATTGACAATTTCTGATAATTCTTCATTAAAGACTGAATAACAGCTCTGAGATGAATCACAGAAAAGAATAGGGAAATCTGAGAAATGGGTGTAGTTTATATTCTTTTATTAGGGAATAAACATTAAAATGATGTTGTTATAAGACTGTTGGTATAAGACAATACAAACACAATGTCAGTTTATTGTTTAATATTCAAATAAGTATTTGTGGAATGTAATGAGACCAACTCATTTACATCTGCAGGATTGTGGGAAAAGTAATTTTACTCTTGTTTTCATTTTTAAAGTCATTTTATTATTTTGTTTTTTCTTTTTTTGCCTTTAATGAGTGCTTGTAATGGGATACTAGTGTGCTACTGTGTTATTCTTTACTGGGAGTTTGACTAATATACATGTTTGTTTGTTTGTTTGTTTTTTAATTGAAGCATATATAGTCAACCTCAAATAAAATTCACTAAAAGTTAAATAAACGTTCAAAGTAACACGTGTTTAATGGAGAAAATGAATGGGATTGTTACTTCAGACTGATGTTCTCTATAGACAAACCAGTGATTTTGATTAAACATCATTGGTTTGCTCATGGATGTGTGTGTTTGTGCAGATCAGGGTTTGCCAGCGCTGGATCAATCAGAATTGGGTGCAGTGCTGTTGTGTTATGAGCCGTCAGGATCAGGTGTTTATGGGAAAAACTCTCGCAGTTTGGACTGGCTCGTTTTTTCCGTTGAGCCAAAGTTACAAAGAATTGTCCAGCACAACACAACACACATACAACTCATGCCGTTCAGGTATGCTAGGGAGCTGCTTTTTTATTTGAATCCAGTGTGTTTTTGTATGCTGTTTTCATGCTCTGTGTTTTTCTGTGCGATTTAGTTCTTTCTCTCGATGTGCATCAGACGGGCCCGTTCTCTGGGTCACATCCCAGGAGACTCCAGGCCTCCAGAACCTCTGCCCGAGACCTGCCCTCTCCAGCTCCGTGGATGTGTGCCTGCAGAGAAAATCAGGAACAGGGAGTAAGTGTTTTTAAACGGATAGTTTACACTAGCCTGGATGCCAGCCCGAACCCCGCCCACAACATTTTTTGGTCGGGAAGTTCGGTCTGGACTCGATCCATTGAGGAGTAATTATGATCGGTTCAGAATTAGTCTGGCCAATCAAATCGCCAGGGCGGGCTTTATACGATGCTGGACAGATGATCTGCAGTTACGTAATCATCATGTTATCAAAGAGCGCTTGGGTTGAACTAGTCTCAGCCTCAGACGTCACACCCACGGAACGTTGGCTAAACGTCTGATGCATATGGTACACTTAACTGGAAACACTTCAGGAATGTCGAAGTCGTCATCTGATTGGTTGAATTTTATCGGATTTCCGGGGGGCGCGAGTGTCGCGTTTATTTTCGGTCCGCCGGGAAACAAAGCGCAGATGTGTGATTGCGGAAGAAAAACTGTTGTGTTTACATGAGTGAAAATGAGCATTTATCAAGATCAGCTAAACGTAGAATTCTCAAAAGTATGCGAGCTTCACGGGAAAGACTCTTGAAGTTTTCTTCTCCTTCTTTGATTTTCTATGCTGACTGACTTGTTGCACGCAGGCCTGTTGTTGTGGGGACATTTCCACGCACCGAAACGTGACGCTGAACGAAACGAACTGTAATTGGTTGTTTTACATGTCGGTCAAACGGTCTTATGGGCGGGCCTTGGCCAAAGAAAGCTGCTATGAATTCCAGACCTTCAGCCGTCAGTCTGAAGGTCTGGCTACGCGAGACTAGGGTTGAACTGGTTTCCCTCAGAGATGACTGCAGCTGGAGAACTCAGATGTATAGATGTCTGTTGTAAAAGAAATCGACAGCGCGTTAATTTTAAAAGACGAACAGAGAACTGCAATCAAGGCATTTGTCGATCGGAAAGATGTGTTTGCCGTCCTTCCTACGGGATTCGGCAAAAGTCTATTTTATCAGCTGGCTCCGATGGTCGCTAAGAAGACGGGGCGCAATGAAAACCCTGCGGTCGTTGTGGTTTCTCCTTTGGTCGCACTCATGGAGGACCAAGTTAAAGAAGCAACACTCATTATTTTACTACTTCTTTCAGCGTGCGTGCAGTTCAGTTCTGTTGACAACTTTGCGTAGCTCATAAAAAAAACACTTAACACTTAAAGTGTCACTTTTATTATTTCTCAGACAAAATGCTGCACATTTCTTTTTTATTTAAAATATATTTGTCAAATAATAAAACTAATTAAAAGAAATTCCATTCAAGGTTGTTTCAACTCAGTCTTTCTGTCTGTTTGGTCAAGAGGCTGGACACTGGTACCTTCGCACACTATGTAAAAGACTGTGTAAAATTAGTACCAGATTGACAGGGGTTTTACATTGTAATAAAGGCAAGATTCCAATTTTGTTATAATTTGTATCATTACACTAGTAAGAGTTAAAAAAAAACACACATTTAGAGAAAGAGATAGTAAAATAAATACAACACCTGGTTGCCACGGAAACACTGATGCACCTTGTGATCTCCGTGGCTCTCGCAATTGTCGTATTAATGACTTTTACATGAAAACGGAGGTGACTGGTGCTTCTCACGGTGGTGATTATTATTAGTATACGGAAAGTCAAAATGCCGCCACACCTCCGATTTGAATAAGTCAACATCTAAGCTTGCCGTTGCCGTCGATATGTGTTTGACGACGCGCGCACACCAGTCTATGGCACACACTGGCGCGGTGCGAGCGGAGCAAACCGAGCGGTTTCAGTTCATTCCTATGGAAGTTGAGCTCGGCTCACACAAGATCAAGCTCCATGAATGAAGTGAAAACACTCGCTAGCTTCATGCCAGTGTGTGCTCGCTGCTATTGTGCCTGTAAAGCGAGGTTCACAACTTCACAGTGGCTATACAGCAGGGCCTGAAGTTAACTTTTTTTGCCACCAGCCACTGTGGCAGGTGGATATCAAAATTCACCTGCCACAGAGACTTTTTACCAGCCTTTTTTTTTTTTGTTGCCTCATAGCCTAAAGGTGAAAAAACGGGAATTTCACAATATTGTTCTTTAACTTGTACACATTTAAGTGCTGTCAAGTTATTAACGAAATCAATATAAGTAATAATAACTCTTAGAATATACATTTAAAAAAATATTTTTATTCATTGATTTTGACACACACACGCACAACAGATCTATAGACCTACCGCAGCTCGTATGTAAACAAATCACCCGCGGCTGTGTTGATGGCTGATTTAGTCACGTAGACAGCTAGGTCCTGACAGCTTTTAGTTACAGCGTTCAGGAACCGTTAAGCAGAACTAAATTAATATTATTACTGGTAAAGTTACCGGGTACCGGACATTTTCTCACCGGTTCCCAACTCCCAACATGTACTACAGTTGCACACGCACACATCTGTGCAACTGTCATTGTTCTGGAGCCTACGTCAGCGTTACATTATCTCATCCCATCTCACCAACAGTTTAATACTCGCACATCCAAACGTAGTCAGAAAAGGGCCTCATCTTCTTTCTGATCGCATGAACGTTACAAAACAACAGTCGTTGCCATAAATCAGCCGCTCACGAACCTTGCCGTTGTCGCCAATTGCCCACTTTGTATTAAAATGACTTCTTTTACTTTTCTTTGACTCATCCCCATCTTTTTGTTGGTTGTTTGTTTCAGCTGGCCTTTTTACCCCAGTAATGTGCCGCCACATTATAGCTAAGGTCCAACGCAATGAAAATGAAAACGTAAAAAAAAACCCTAATGAATCACTCAATTCTCATTGGCTACCTGCCAATGTGGCAGGTAGATTGACAGTGTTACCCGCCAATAGCAAAATTCACCCGCATTTGGCAGGTGGTCGGGTGTTAATTTCAGGCCCTGCTATACAGTAAACGCGCCCTGCCGTTTAAAGTGTATCGCGATTCGTTTAACATTTCAACCGACTTGAATCGTCACACATTTTTATCGATTTTTAACCGGTTGCGAGTGAATCGTTACATCCCTAGTTGTAGGTCTATGCAATTGAGTGCAGAGTTGTTGTTTTTTCTTTAGATTTAGATTTTTAGATTTAGTCATTTAGCAGACGCTTTTATCCAAAGCGACTTACAATTGAGGACTAAACCAAGCGAGTCATCGTGAAGAGGCAAAAACAACGCAAGAAGTGCTCAAAATACAAATTTTTCCTGGTTCGGTTTAGACACGCCTCCTAATCAAAGCCCTATGGAGCAGTATCAGACTCACACTCTGACTAGAATAGGAGTATGACGAAGTCAGGCTAAGTTTACACCAAAACACCAAAATAAATGAACACTGGCATTTACTCGCACTCAAGTCATTCTAAGTGCAGTTTGCTCCAGTTTTTTCTGTGGAACATAAAATTATTTTAGGAAAATTATAGCATATACGGGTTTAAAATGAAATGAGGGTGAGTAAATAATGACAAAATGCATGCAGCAACTCATTTCCATTATGACCAATGCAATCTACCAGAAGCGCAAGTTAAAAACATGTGGCTTGGCAAACACTATGTTTGAATAATGCATATATTAGATCAATCTGTTAAAGCCGTTAAAATAATACAAATATTCAGTTTCTGTTGAAAACCCATGATGCATAACATATTTTTTTAACATAACAGTGTTTAATTCAAATTATCACACACAAAAATGGGAACAAAAATGAATTTCTTTCATGCCGGCCAGTAGCATCTGAAATATCAGTTTAGTTGTTGTATAACTCCCTTCGAGAACATTTGAAGAATTACTGTATGTGTGTCACACAAAACATGCACAAACATGTTGAACACAGAATTAAAACTGCTGGAATGATGAAAGAGTTTAGATGACTTTTCCCTTGTTGTCCTCCAGGTTGTCAGTCTTTGTTCCCACGGTCCTCAAAAGAACTGGAAACATTTCAAATACTGATTTCTATGTCTGTAAAAGTCATGTAAATTAATGCATCAAAGTCACATATTAATGGAAATAGTCAGTATACACACTTATGTTCAAATATTTTGGGTCAGTAAGATTTTTGTTGTTGTTGAAAGAAATTAACATTTCTATTTAGCAAGGATGCATTAAATTGATCAAAAGTGACAGTAAAGACATTATAATATTACAAAAGATTTCTATTTCAAATAAATGCTGTTCTTTTGAACTTTCTACACATTAAATATCCTGAAAAAGTTCAAAGATAATAGTATATATTAATCATAAATGTTTCTTGAGCAGCAAATCATCATATTAGAATGATTTCTGAAGGATCATGTGACACTGAAGACTGGAGTAATGATGCTGAAAATTCAGCTTTGATCACAGGAATAAATTATATTTCAAATTATATTAAAATAGAAAACGGCTATTTTAAATTGTAATAATATTTCACAACATTACTGTATTTTTGATCAAATACATACAGCCTTGGTGCGCAGAAGAGACTTCCAACCCCAAACTTTTATACGGTAGTGTGTTTATTTTTCGTGATTTCAACGTCTGCTCTTTTCAGTAGGCACTTAATGTGAGATGCGTCTAAAATGTCCATTTCTTGAGAGCTGTTTATTGAGTTCTTCATCTGTCTCTCTCAGATTGTGACCAGGAGGAATTGGCTGATTTGTTCGAAAGTTTGTGTTACTGTGGGATCACAAGCTTGCATGTTAAAGGTAAGACACCATAAAACACACATTCAGGGTGTTCAAATGTCCCTGAATTGAACTGATAATGACGGTTATGTCCTGTGTTTACCCTATATTAGGTGTGAATGTGTCCTGCGAGGCGGGTGTATTGGACGCGCAGGGGCCTGTTCTTGCTGTTACTGACCAACAGAGGGAGCAAATCACTGATACACTGAACAACAACGAGCTCTCATGTTCACCTGCACAGGAGCGACAGTTTCATGGAGGTACACACACACACACACACACGCACACACACACACACACACACACACACACACACACACATACACACAGATGTTAATGCCAGATAACTGCTCGAGTTTGGTCTTATGGAAGTCCAGGGTGTATACTGTCCTAAAGAAGTAACCGTGTGTGTGTGTGTGTGTGTGTGTGTGTGTTTGTATGTCCAGCGGGGTCACCGGTCGCGCTGCAGGTCGGGCTTGTTCTCGCAGCGCTTCTGCTGTTCGCACTGGGTGCCGCGCTGTTTGTCTACTTGTACAAAACAAGGTGAGGACAGATCAGTTTGTGTGTGTGTGTGTGTGTGTGTGTGTGTGTGTGTTGCATTAAGGTCCTATTAAAAGCATTTGCATTAAGGTCCTATTAAAATCATTTCAGCTTTTTTCTAATACTAAACATTTTTATTTGTGCCAAATAAAATTTAATTGATATCGAATATACTGTTTAAAACTTTTCAAAATGTATACAAATATAAATTCAATTAATTAATTGGTAGAAATAAAAAGTAATATTTAAATATTTAACAAATTGACCAACTTTTTAAATTAAAAGTAGTTTTTATTATTATATATAATGTAATCAATTACCAATTCATATACATTATATATGTTATTAAAATTATATGCCAATTCAAATAATATCAAAATAAAGTTTGAAAGTTGTTCAAATTTGTTATAATTTTCCAGTATTAAATGTTTTATTTATGGCAATTAATACATTGAATTAATATCAATGTGCTGTTTAAAACTTTTAAATTTATTCATTGGTATAAATAAATCGTATTTAATATTTAATAAAAAAAAAAAAAAATTGGGCTACTTTTAAAGAAAAAATTATTTAAATATGTATAATAATTCAGTAGTTTTTATTTTCAAGTATTAATAAATTTGTATTTATCTCAATTATTACATTTAATTAATATCAAATTACAGTTTAAAAGCAGTTCAAGTTTTTCTATTTTATTTTTTTATATTAAATAATTGGATGTATGCAAATTAATTCATTTAATTAATATCAGTATACAGTAGTATGACTTTTTTTTAAACATTAAATATATTTTATTTATACTGATTAATGCATTGAATTAATATGTATTAGCTTTTAATTTAACTTTCATTTTTAGTATTTATTGATTCAAATTAATTGACTGATTCACTTAACACACATTAAATACTGAAAAAAACTATACTTTGAAAAAAACCACATTTAAAAACATTTTACACTTAAATAACATGGTATATAGACGATTAACACAGTAAAGCCACAACATTATTTTAAGTACCTTGGAGTACCATGGTGAATACTGTGGTAACCTGAATATATATATATATATATATATATATAAGTATAAATTCATAATTCAGTTACAGTTTTTGTTGTGTGATTGGCCCATTTGTATGAATGTGCCCTTGCTCACCTTCAGCATTTGAAAAATATATATATTTATTTGTATTCAAACATGTTTCAACTCATTATTT
Organism: Tiaroga cobitis; assembly: GCA_030578255.1. Taxonomy (NCBI): domain Eukaryota; kingdom Metazoa; phylum Chordata; class Actinopteri; order Cypriniformes; family Leuciscidae; genus Tiaroga; species Tiaroga cobitis. The sequence goes on along the minus strand of CM060614.1, from coordinate 3,423,764 downwards.
TTGTGGTGATCTTTTCGCAGGCGTCCTGCTAACTACCTCTCCATGCAGTTGAGCGAACAGGTCGAGACGCCACTCGAACTTTAGTGTGTTTGCATGAGTGTGTATGTGAGTGTTTGCGTGTTTTTTTTATGAAGATGAATGTGTTTTTACTGTAGATGAATGCAGGCTCACAGTTTTATCAAATTCTCACAGGTTTTGACTGTGCAATGTTGATGTTCTCAAGATTTTATCAAAGTGTCAGGATGTTTAATTTCTTCAGTGTTTTATCGAACGCTCCACAAAAACATTATTTTATTGAATTCAGGTTTGATTTGTATTGTGACTTTGAAGTACATACTCATCGGTTGGTAAAAAAGAAAAGCCGTAGCAAACAAACAAAAATAGTTGTTTGACATAAATTAGGGTGATACAAAATGTCGTGCATCATTAGGTCACTCAAGGTTCAAAATCCTATTAACTTAAGTTTAAAAAAAATTCTGAAGTGTGCATATGATGGACACTTTACTATCCCATGAGGCCACGGGAGAGGATTTATGAATGTTAGTGAAGCGACACAACTCTGTAGGTCACATGGTGGTGACAATATGGCAAATGTGGTACGGATAACATTCATACTACAAACATTCATACTATATAGTACGTACTTTTTTAGCGCTTGCGAAGTAGTTCGGACGAAGCCAAAATCTTGGCTTTTGTGCCTCCGCTAAAGTCCGGCCGTTTGTGACTGCAGGTTTCTGTACGAGCCTCCTTCAGGAGTCTTTCTCTAAATGTTGTGTTTGTTTCATGCGTTTACAGATTTTCTTGTAAAGCGTTATCAGTTGTTCTCAGGGTCATCAGATCAGTGTTTGAGTGCATGTGACCACAGAAGCATTTCAGTGTGTCGCTTACAGTAAGACGGAGCAAAAACTGTCCAACTTGTTACTTACAGTACACACTGTTCTCAGTTCATTTTCATTCTCATTAGTCATATTGATCTTGCCTGGTAATTTGATATTAGACTGTTCTGTCACTTAAAGGTGCTATATGTATTTTTTAGCGGCCTCTATCGGCGATGTTTCAGATTGCAACCAATTTTTACAAGAGCGCTCGTGCTCGAACACAAGAGCGAGCACTCATGATACGGCCACACTGAGACTTTCAACACACCGGAGAAAGCATCACACAACATGCTGGAAACTCATGTAAACTCCCACTGCAACGTTACAATAATAGGCTACTTTTATCAGCTTGACGTTGAACTAATGCTCCATGCTCGTACCATGATAACGTTACATTTGTGGTGTTATCTAGCATAAGGCATTTCACTAACTATTCGTGCATCTTTCACAATCAGCAATGTCAACATAGATGATGTATAATATGATAATGAAAACGGTTAGTGACTAGACTGAACAATTTCAGTGTAACAGTAAGATCGTAGGAAGCATCATTACTGTACCGAACGTGTCTGGAAATGTGTATTATAAACAATATGATAGTAGTGGGATGAGTGACGTTAGACAGTAGATCTAGTACATAAAATAAAAGTTACATCCTAAAGCACCTACTTTTTGTTATCCTGGAACAGTCTTTAGTATTCATTTCATGTCTCATATATGTTGTAGTTTGCCTTGCTATTTCATTACAGTTTACCATTATTTATTTCAGCATATCTGAAAACTCGTAATTAATCACAATAAAAATAGCGGAGGTCTCTCCATAATTCAAACGCTCTGCCGATGTTGATCCGTGTTTTCGTCCTAAGTCGATCCGATTCACGTTTGGCCTGACGAGCTTCAGCAGATACATTTTTGTTTTGTTTTTTATATTTATGTGGAGTTTGTGTTGGAGTGTGTGTTGTGCCGGAGGTCGTTGTTTGGTGTTATCAGACTCCCTGTCGTCCGCTGCAGTGCCGTCGCATAGACTGTAAAGGAGAGAGGCTCGGGAGCGCGCACGCACGTCACATCCGATGGATTTCGCAGAAAATCCGACCCGGAGACTTCACATAGAAATAGGAATACTGGCCTTCAGAGGTAATAGCAAAACCCGACAAGTGGATCATTGTAATGTGTGATTACAACCCCTTCACACACAGGCAATAAAAAAAGGATTCATTTTAGAAGAAAAGTTACATATGGCACCTTTAAGTCTCGTTCTAGGACTGGCAGTGCTCATGACATTGACTTTTAAGGACCCTAGACAGAGCAGAAAACACACATGCAGGAAATAAAGGGTCGAAATGACAAAGTATAATGATTACATTACATACATGCATTGATTACTAGTGTCGAAGTGTAGAGTTGCAATGTGTTCCATTATGTTCATTTTCAAAGGTCTTTTTTTTTGCATTTTGCTGTGTTTTTTCAAAACTAAAATACAATTTGCCAATTTTACATTGTCACTGGTTCCTTGTAGGTTCTTTTTCTGTAATTGGTTATTGATTTAGTCTTTCATCATTGATTTGATGATCAAACATGTACATTTGTAAGAGGAAATTTTATTTTTTCTTTTAAAAAGGACCATCACAATAAATGTTTTTCGTTAACATTGGCTGTGCATGAATTCATTTTCTCTTCTATGTAACACTGTACATGTACACTACCGTTCAAAAGTTTGGGCTCTGTAAGATTTGTTCATTTTTACGCTTGCGCTCACCAATAAGGCTGCATTTATTTGATCAAAAATACAATGTCACATGATCCTTCAGAAATCATAGTAAAGTGCTGATTTTGTGCTCAATTATTAATAATGGTTGAAAATGGTTGTGCTGCTTCATATTTTTGTGAAAACCATGTTACATTTTTACCATCAATCAGTTCCAAAAATATATACAAATGCGTACAAATTTAAAGAAAACACGTTAACAAGAAGATTGAATCCAATGTTTGGTGATAATATAGCATAACAAGTGATTAACAGGAAATGTTTAAAAGGCTGGTCAATTTTAACATTTGAAAATTTTTAACCAAATGTGTTATAGGGTGTTATATGTGTGTGTATATTTATTTATATATATTAGTATGTGTATGTATATACACATCACACTCATTCATCTCTTTTCTCTTCCTGTTCTTTAATCAGCACTTCCTGTCCTGTCTATATCGGATGGATCTTCTTAAGACACAGTCCCCAATATAGTGCCTACATTCACTCTTTATTGTTAACCACCCTATTTGCATAAGCTTTTTTTGCTTTGACTTTAGTGTGTCTGTGTAATGATCTTCACACAACTGTAGTCATGTGTATATATGTTTATACATATTTATATGAATATATGTTTTTGTTTTCTGTGTGCACAGTCCAGTGCTTCATGTAAAGCAAGCGTGTGGAAGTGTGTGTTTTGTATGTGGTTTTGTGCACACAATGGCAGCATGTCAGACGATGCTACACGTCAAAAGTGCATCTGTGGCCTGTTGCACAGGAAGAGAAGGAGGTGCGACAGGAAGGATAGAAAGAGAGGGAAAGAAAAAGACAGACGGTGCGTGACAGACACTCAAACAGAAAGTGCCGAATGGAGGATGAAGATGAGGTCTGTGAGAAGTAGGGTAGAGACGAGCAGAGGTTAGTGAAACTGAACTCAAAAACACCGTCTGCTTCTGGCGTGTGTTTAGAGCCGCTGAATCTGAAGAACAACACGACCAACTGAATCAACAGTGAGTGTTCAGTTTGCTTACTAAAGCTGACTGTCTGAATGTCATACATATTGATAACAACATCTATCTATCTATCTATCTATCTATCTATCTATCTATCTATCTATCTATCTATCTATCTGTCTGTCTATCTATCTGTCTGCCTGTCTATCTATCTATCTATCTATCTATCTATATGTGTGTCTATCTATCTATCTATCTATCTATCTATATGTGTGTCTATCTATCTATCTATCTATCTATATTTGTGTCTATCTATCTATCTATCTATCTATCTTTGTGTCTAGCTATCTATCTATCTATCCATCTTTGTGTCTATCTATCTATCTATCTATCTTTGTGTCTAGCTATCTATCTATCTATCTTTGTGTCTAGCTATCTATCTTTCTGTCTGTCTATCTAAATATCTACCTTTTTGTCTGTCTACCTACCTATCTATCAATCTACCTATTTGTTTGTCTGTCTGCTTATCTATCTATGTGTCTGTCTATCTATCTATCTATCTATCTATCTATCTATCTATCTATCTATCTATCAATCTACCTTTTTGTTTGTCTGTCTGTCTATCTATCTATCTATCTTTGTGTCTGTCTATCTATCTTTGTGTCTGTCTATCTATCTTTGTGTCTGTCTATCTATCTATCTTTTTGTTTGTCTGTCTATCTATCTATTTATCTATCTATCTATCAATCTACCTTTTTGTTTGTCTGTCTGTCTATCTATCTTTGTGTCTGTCTATCTATCTATCTATCTTTGTGTCTGTCTGTCTATCTATCTGTCTATCTATCTATATATCTATCTATCTACCTTTTTGTTTGTCTGTCTGTCTGTCTATCTATCTATATATCTATCTATCTATCTTTGTGTCTGTCTATCTATCGATATATATATATATATGAATAAATATATATATATGAATAAATATATATGACAGATAGGTAGACTGAAAGATGTATATATATATATATATATATATATATATATATATATATATATGTGTGTATATATATGTATGTATATATATATATATATATATATACACACACACACACACATATGATTGTTATAGGCTTTGCAGTGGCAAAATAAACAGTACTATTTTCCACTTCACAAGTGTTGCTGGAATTATTCAAAAAATACTTGAGCTTTTTCCTTCCACGCACCTTGTTGATTTGAAGTTGCACCAGAATAACTCTACAGCAGAATATTTGTCAGGGTTCAGCTATTAAAAACCCAACCGTGGGAAAAAAAAATAGTTTGTGATATATTTTTTATTAAAATGTTAAAAAGGAAGTTACATACTCATGTGTGAAGAAGACGTTTAGGCCAGTTTACACCTTGAGTGAAAGTGTTACACTGTACTGACACAAACACTGCTGTTCTGTTACTGTTCTGTTATCTGCACATTTCATACATAATGCTTAATGAATTGTGACCGTTAAGACATTTATAATGTTACAAACGATTTCTATTTCAAATTACTGCTGTTCTTTCAATTCATAAATGTATCCTGAAAACAACAATGCATCACAGTTTCCACAAAAATATGCAGCAGCACAACTGTTTTCAACATTGATAATAATCAGAAATGTTTCTTGAGCATCAAATCATCATATTAGAGTGATTTCTGAAGGATCATGTGACACTGAAGACTGGAGTAATGATGCTGAAAAGATTCAGCTTTGATCACAGGAATAAACTACATTTTAAAAGATATTTAAATATTAAACAGTTATTATAAATTGAAATAATATTCCACAATATTAAGGTTTCTACTGTAATTTTGAAAGGTAGGGTGGGCAATTTTGAGAGCGGTTAGCTTTGAAATGATGAGATCCCACCCTTCCTTCAGAGCGTCTCAAAGCCACGCCTCCTTCAAAACACACGAACGCCCGCGTACAGCAGGGAGCAAATAAAAGCGTCACGTAAACTACCTCATGTCTCAAAGCACATGACAACACAATAATATCGAACAAACAACTTGAAGAGCACAGACCTGTACCACCTGACTGCTGCAGATTCATTTCGCCGTTGATAGTGTTGACACCGAAACGCATAAATTCAAGTCACGAACCGCTCCGAGTATAATGTCACGGGTTTCCATCTCTTGCAAATTACAGTAGCTATGCGGCTGCTGTTTCGGGTGCTGTGCTTGGTGACTGACATACTGACATACATATATAAATACATTTAGACCACTTAACTTAGTGATTGCTATCAGGATGTGAAGAGACTTTTAACCAGCATATCAAAAAAATGTTTTCTGGAACATATCACCTATCCTGCCTTTAACAACATCAATGAGCCTCTTCCACTAATTCAATCATTCAATGACAGTCTCCTTTAACTGGACTTAATTTCAAGGTCTGTTTTAACTTTAAATGGAAGCCACATTATCGATAGCTATGACTGATGTACTTCACTATCACTTGCTTCTACAAATTTGCTGGCAACTCTTCTAAATCTACAGGCCACTTCGGCTCAACCGTGCGGTTTTCAGTCTGTTCTTCAGGGGTTTCTGCATGAACCTCAGCATCTCCAGAAGCAAACGCTTGAGAGCGTTCTGCTGACTTCGCCGTTTCTTTCTGCCGCTGTGTGTCTGTCATATGGGACTCATTATATGTGTTTGAGGAGAAGCTCAAGGTTGCAGTTTCTACCTCACCTGAACTCCTGCTTGTGCTTTTTTTCTTCTCATTTTGAGTCTACATGCTATGCAGATTGTTTTGTTAATAGAAATATACCTTATTGTAGCATTCAATTTTCATAGTTTTCTTAATTCTACTGGCTTCTAACCTGCGCCTCACATCTGTTTTGGACGGATCTCGTGCTGTAACCATAGTAACACAATGTTTGTTCATGCATGTGGGTAATGAGGTCAGGTCTTGGTTTCCACTTAACTGATATGTGCTGGAATACCCTGTTCATTTACTAGTATACTAACATCAATAGAAACCATGCATGTCAGTACAATTCCACATTTCTTTAATTACAAAATATACATCTAAGAAAATGTGAGCATTACTTGTCTGTGCAAATCTGTCATACACAATCCCGTATCCATTTGATTGTTGTGTGTTGTGTTTGTGTGTTACAGGGGAATGGATCCTACTGAATCACACTGATGGTCTCATACCCAGCACACACACACGCACACTCGAACACGCTTTCCTTTTAGCTCTCTGCTGGGATGGCTAGACATGACCATATCCCATGGGAGGAATACTGCTACCTGGATCTGAAGTCCAATGCTCAAAAACAAGAGACTAGCAAAAGGATGGAAGGTAAAGAGAGCCCACAAACACATTTCACTTCTAAATAGGATATATTGGCATCACATACCCACTATTAGCACAAATAACTTGCTTTTTGTAAAGGTTTTTATTTTATTTATTTTTTACAATCAATATTAGCTATTTTTCCCCATCATTTAGCGCTAACTTAAAAGAATAGAAAGAGATTATGGCAAAAACCCTTTTAAGAGTTAATAGTTGCATTATCTAGAAACTTTAGCAGATATGTGAGTGTCTGTGCATAAAAATTACATTAAAATATTACATTAAAATAAAATACATAATTTTTTATTTATTTATGTATAAATATATTTGTATTTATATGTTTTTATTGAATTTTTTTATACATAATGAAGTAGTATAAATGTACATTACTGACAATTTCTCCGTCATCACCAATATCAGCCATTAATAGTGAATATAAAATACTTTAGCAGATCCATGCATGCATGTGCATAATTTTTTTTAATGCTGTAATATTTTTTATATATTTATATTTGTAAATATTTGTATTTCATATTTTTAATTAAAAAACTAGTATAGATTTTTAATACAGACCATTTCTTATTTCCTATAATCATAACAGCCTTTCATTTTAAATATTAAAATGCACAGGCTACATTTAAAAAATGTTTTTTTTTCATTAATTACAATGATCTTCCATTTGTTATCATTACGTTGCATAAACTAACACTGAAAAATACTTCTAAAACATTTATTAATCTTAGTTAATGTCAAGTTTCAACATTTCCTAATACACTATTCAAATTAAAAGTTGTATCTATTAATATTATTTAATAGACCTGAGGTAACAATGAACAGTTGTATTTTTATTAACTAATGTTAAGATTAATAAATACTGTGACAAATGTATTGCTCTTGTCTAATGCAACAAATAAAGTGTTATCGAATTAATTTTCAGTACTAGAAGAAAATTCTGTTTCTTTGCATCCCTATTTCTAAAAGCTTATGCTGTGTGTTCTTTGTGTATGTATTTGTTTGTACTTCAGATCCGGGGTGGTTACGCAGACACCAGGCTTTGTTGCAAAGGTTTTTATCCACCTCCATCTTGGTAAATGTGGTCCATCACATGAGAAAAGCAGACCTGCTCAATACACAGGAGGTGGGGCTTATCCAGGAAATGGGGGCTTTGAAGGATAAAGTGCATTTATTGGTCGAGTTCCTGTCTGTCACTGATCCACATGGCGCCGCCCTTCAGACTTATCTTCAAAGTTCACACCAGACTGAGTACAACCTTATAACCATACATGGTATGCATGACTTTATTTGTTATTTTCCAATCATTTTTCATCCCTGAGTTCCTCACTTCTCCCTCTTTCTCTCCGCAGACTCTGTGGTTCGACCGCATAAAGACGCTCTACTTCAGCGACTCAAAGAAGATGAAAAAACTCAAGCCGGTGGAAGCTCACACGGTTCCTCTTTCCTCCTTATTGAGTGCGTATCTGACCTTCAGCAGCGAGAACACGACCTCGTACAGGTGTCCGTCAACAGAGGGGCGGGGCCTCTTCACGGTCGAGCGTTGGGATTGGACAAGCTGATCGTGCCTTTGACGAGGGTTAGCACCGCCCCTCGTGTGACACTGACAGTGGGCGTGGCTGGCAGCGGGAAGACACGAATGGTCCACCGTTTCGTCCAACTTTGGAGCAGCGGTCACATTTATCCAGAGCTGAGTCTTGCGATCCCCATTGCATGCTGGGAATTGAGCAGTTTCGATCGGTTATCGGTCGAGCGCTTGCTTCGGTTGTTCGTTCCGTATGATAACATGGATGTAATTACTTTTAATGAGTCCTGCAAAATATTGCTAATTTTGGATGGGTTGGAAGAATTTCGCCAATCGTTGGATTTTGCAGATGCCCCGCCCACTAGCGACCCTCGTCGCGAAATTCCAGTATCGGACCTCATTGCGAATATTGTACGAGGTAATCTGTTGCCATGGGCAACGCTGTGGCTTTTGTCAAGGCCTGGCGTTGGGGCAAAAGTTCCGGCGGGATTGGTCGATCGTGTGACCGAAGCCCCGCCTCTTTTGCGAACGCAAATAAAGAATTATATTGATCATTGTATAACGAACAAGTTAGATGTGTACTCTTTATCACAAGAGAGCTCATCATCTCAAACGTACACACCTGAGGATGTCTCCTCTCAAGTGTGGACTTACCTGAAATCTCAGAAACCGTTGCTCATTTTGTCTTCCGTCCCCGCGGTCTGCCACATTATCGTGACTACATTATCGCGCCTTATAAAGTTGGATTCAGATTCCACGCCCCTTCCTCGGACTCTTACAGAAGTCTATGCCCACTACTGTTGGCCACACCTCTCTGGATCAGACCCGACCAGTGGCGGCATCAGGAAGCCGCTGAGCTCTCTGGGTCGTCTTGCGTTTTATAGCCTTTTACGGCGACGGTATACATTCAGCGAGAACGAATTGCGAACTTACAGTGTTGACGTACCTCCTCAGGTTGGGACTCTCGGCCACCGCATCCTCCAGCGCAAGCAAAGCTGGTCGTATGATAGCGTGGTGTGGCAGTTCACGCACACGTCTGTGCAGGAATTCCTGGGAGCTCTTTTTTACTACGTTTCATCAAGGCGTGGGATGTTTGATCTGTTCTCCGAAAGTAGTGTCTCCTGGCCCCGCATTGGCTTCCACAGTCACTACCGTGCAGCGCTACAGAAAACCAACCAATCAGACGCCGCAGCGCAAGGCAACCTCGACCTCTTCATGCGCTTCTTGTCAGGGCTGATGTCTCCGGCGGTCACCGCTTTGCTAGGTGGTCCTCTGGGCATTTCCCGCGAGGAGCAGGTGACCCAGCGCACCACGGCGACAAATTTGCTTCAGAATACGGTGACGGGGACAGGAGGCGACGCCGTAAGTATGCGCAGCGTCACAATAGTCACGTGTCTGGCGGAGCTGCAACAAGGGGAGTGGCTACGGTCAGTCGAGGAGGATCTCATTAACTGCGGCCTGCGGGGAAAGCTGAAGGGTGGAGTTTGCTCTGTGCTAGCTTACTTGTTGCAAGTATCAGATGCATGTACAGAAGAAACGCAACTGTCTAATTGCCTAGACTCCTCCTCCCTAAAGAGGCTCCTCCCACAACTGCTGTACTGCAGTAATCTGAGGTAAAACGTGCATTGTAAATACACATATTCTTAGATGTTTGCAAAGAAAAGGCCCTTATAGGGTTAGTTTACCCAAAACTGCAATTTCTGCCATTAATCACTTACCCTCATGTCGTTCCAAACCCGTAAGATTTTCGTTCATCTTCGGAACACAAATGAAGATATTTTTGATGAAATCTGAGAGCTTTCTGTCCCTCCATAGACAGCTAAGCAACTACGACCATTCAAGGTCCATTACGATAGGAAAGACATCATAAAAGTAATCCATGTGACTGGAGTGGTTTAACCTTGATTTTATGAAGCGACATGAGTTCTTTGTTCGCACAAAAAAAACTTTATTTACGAAAATATTGACCTGCAATCCTGTAGGGGGAGCACCACGACGCATGTGTGTTGTGTTGACTCAAGACCGGAAGTTGTTCTGTGAACGCGCTTTGGATAATATTATTATAAAACAACATGTATTTAATGACAGAATTTTTGGATGAACAACCCCTTTAACACATCCTACAATTTACACATGCAAATGCAAACACAACTTATTAAATAAAAGACAGTAAAAGTAGTCTCTACACTTTGAGTGATATATTTCAGCTTGTGTGTGGAATAAACAAAACGTTTTTCAATTTAAATATATTGTGTATCCTTTGTAATTACAGAATGGAAAACAATGAATTTAAGGAAGGTGCCATGGAGCTGTTGGGAAGTCTGTTGAGTGCCAAAGAGTGCCATATTCAGATGCTCAGGTACCAGTGTTATTTTAGGATTATTGATGTACTATTAATACTTTGAAATTGTTTTTATTGTAATTTTGGTCAACAAGTAATTTTGTTGTGTGTAATTTTTATTAGATTGTCTCTTAACCCAAGTGAAAAAAACCTATATCAAAATGTATTTCAAATATATTTATTTCATACTAAGTATAGCCTACTACAAATCCATCAACATAATTACTTACTGACATATCGCTTGAGACTTACTGATATAAATAAATAATAATAATAAACTTTATTTGGAGGACTTCTTTATTGCACAATGCACATTTCTTAATATTAAGCCTAACATCTGTTTTAATATCACCATTAGTAAGGATAGTATATAATCTTTAAATGCAAGATATTTAAAGTGTACCTAAAGTATACTTGCAATAATTCAATTTTAGCACAATCAAATATACATAAGTGCATTAAGTACAAAATTAGTTGTTAGTATACAAAAAGTACAATTGCAGGGTATTTATATTAAGTATATTTATTTGTAGAATACTAAGCATAACATTTCAAATACATTTTGGTATAATTATTTTTCAAATATGAAAATTATAAAAATTAAAAAATTATAAATGCTGCCTTGGCAACTATAAAATACTGTAAGTTTACATTTTTTAAATATTTCTTCAAGTAACACATTTTTTTTTTAATGGTTTTAATTTATTTAGTTACTGATAATAACCCTGTGAGGTACACACATTTACACATAAAACTTATTGACTTGTTTAACTCTCTTTCTCTCTCTTTTCTAGTCTGGCTGACAACTCAATCAGCAGTAAAGGAGTTAATCCACTCAGTCGGGCTCTACTCGTCAACCGAACCCTCACGGCCCTGGAGTCAGTGACTTTATTAACAACATTTAGTTTTGTTTGTATTTGTATATTGTATTTTTGTGCATTAGATTGTATTTTCAATGCTATATGCAATGCTATGCTTACATGGTCACTGAATAATATAATGCAAACTAATGTGATATGTCCTTTCCTTTGCCCTTGATCCTAATAAGCTAAATCAACAAGGGAAATTGAGGATGTTGAATAAAATGGATCTTGTTTCTCTTAGCCTCCGTGGCAACAACATCGGCGCCAAGGGAGCGAAGACCTTGAGCGAGGCACTCAAAATGAATCAGGTCCTCGTGTCAGTCAAGTGAGTTAATAAACCTTTATAGAATTGTGACAGCTGTCATTTATAATATAATATAATATAATTAGTGCTGTCAAGTTGATTAATTGCGATTAAATCATATCTTACATAAAAGTTTGTAAATATATATGTGTGTGTGTGTGTGTGTGTGTGTGTTTGTATTTACAAACATTTATGTTAGATGCGGTTAATATAATATAATAGCCTATAATATAATTAAATGGAATTTAATATAATATTAAATTATTTAAAAAATGCTATATTTCTAATTTCATCAATTATATTAATAAAATAACAAATGGGGTCCTGATCTCAGTCAACATTTAATCATTTAGCAGACAAGTGCCATAACAAAATTGTTTAGAATATTTATAATAAATACAATTAATTAATTAATATAAATTGTTATTAAATAAAACCATTTAAATTGTAAAATTTGATTTCATGTTTTAATTTTTTATTAAATAAATTAAAGTAATAAAAAACAACTTGAATGTGTAAATTTAAGTCCTAAAGTATTTAATATGTGTGTTTGTGTGTTGATTCGTATAGTTTGCAGAGTAACCACATAGAGGATGACGGTGCTCGTGCGCTGGCGGAGGTTCTTCAGTCAAACCGAAAGCTCACCACACTGAAGTGAGTCTGTGTTTCAGTGTGTATGTGTGTGTGTGTGTGTGTGTGCTTTAACAGAGCATCATGCAAATGCAAATCTTCATGCATTGCAGTCTTCAGAAGAACGGCATTGGAGCAGAAGGAGTGAAAAAAATCGCAGACGCCCTCACAAAGAATCAAACTCTACAGGATCTCAAGTAAGATTCTCAAGTGTGCTTCAAGTCTGATTGAGTGATTAACGGAGAGATGAAACTCTCTATTGAGAATAATTGTGTGTGTGTGTGTGTGTGTGTGTCTACAGTGTGTCCGGCAATCATCTGGGTGATTTGGGAACAGTGGCTCTGGCTCAAGCGCTTATGGTCAACCACGTTCTCCACACGCTCAGGTAAAACACAACATCAGTTAGCAAGTTGATTTCAAACTGTCCACTACAGAAGCAGCTCTGACTGAGTGTGTGTCTCTCTGGCTTAGTCTTCAGAGTAACTCTGTGAGTGACAGAGGCATTAAAGCGCTCTCACACGCTCTTCAGTCAAACCGAGGACTCAGCTGTCTGAAGTATGTCATGCACATTTCAAACTCCACAGTATTAAACTATTAAACATTTATGTTCTGGCTAAGAAATAATGCTGTTTTTGTGTATATTTTTGGTGGCAGTCTAAGGGAGAATTCAATAGGAGTTTCTGGTGCCAAAGACATCGCCAAAGCCTTAAAAGTCAACACGTGTCTTAGAGAACTCGAGTAAGTACACTCAGACACATGATTAATATATATATATATATTGTATATTTACACATTTATTATATTATAAATATTTTAGATTTGTATAATATAGATATTTTAATATTATAGATATGTATTATAAATTATTATATAACACTTTATTATAATAAAATATACATTTTTAATAAAAAATGAAATATTAAAAATATTTCATATAAGTAAAAGTAAATAAAAAATAAATAAAATATAATGTTTAATAAAACATACAAATATAATATTTATTTATTAAATAATATTAAATATTTTATAGTCTTTCATAATTATAGTTAGCTTTATAAATGTGTACAGTTTATATACAGTAATAATTTTGAATTTTTAAGAGATTTTTTCAGATTATCTAACTTGTTAGAGTTGTTCCCCTAAATTAGGGTTTAGAAAAATAAATGTGTTTAAAAAATAAATGTGTGTGCCGACCATTTATCAAATGATTACCTTAACGGGATAGTTCACCCAAAAATTTCAATTCTGTCATCATTTACTCGCCCTCAAGTTGTTCCAAACCTGCATGTTGACCGTCAGTTGAACTCAAAAGAAGATATTTTGAAGAAAATTGGTAACCAAACAGTTGATGGACCTCATTGACTTCTATCCCCCCCATCAACTGTTTGGTCACCAATATTTTTAAAAATATCTTCTTTTGTGTTCAGAAGAAGAAAGAATTGTCATTTTTGCTAATTTTTATTTTCACCATCTTTTGTTATTTCATTTTCACTCAAGCTTTTGTAATCCGCACAACTCACTTCTTCATAATGCAACACTTTTCATTGACCTGAACGTATTACAATCCATTCATCTGTGTTTTATCTGTGTTTGTGTTGAAGTCTGACCGCTAATCTTCTTCATGATGAGGGTGTGACGGCCATCGCTGAAGCCATGAGGGTCAACCGCGCGATCACATCCTTACAGTGAGTAAAATCAACGGAATTTAAGACCATAGACACGAACTAATGAGAACCTTGAAGATCAACTTTGTGACTGGCAGTCAGGAAATGATATCATCTACTGATGTCATCTGTGTTAGGATGTGAGGTCATGCTGTGTGTGTATGTGTGTGTGTTTCAGCCTCCAGTGGAACTTCATGAAGGCTGGAGCAGCTAAAGCGTTAGCTCAGTCTCTCATGAGCAACACCTGCATTCAGCTTCTGGAGTAAGACTACTCTACTTCCTCATGCATCAACCTGATCCTGTGCAAAAAGATCTCTTTATTTCCCCATTAACACTATATGCATTTTAGCACCTTATATTCTTCACTCTTAGAAATATAAATTCTTTATTGGGGTCGATGGTTCCATGAAGAACATCCATGGAATCTTTCCATTGCACAAAATGTTCACACAAAGAAAAAATAACTTCTTTTGGTTCTTGTTGGAATTAACCTTTATTTTTAAACAGTGCATGTCTCAACTTCATTGTACAGGGACGTGTGTGTGATGAATGTTTCCTCTCAGTCTGCAGGAGAACGCTCTTGGTGATAATGGTGTGATTGCTCTGGCCTGTGCTCTGAGGTCAAACTCTTCTCTCGGTGTGCTCTAGTGAGTCTCACTTCAGCTGTCTTCATATTTCATGGCTATTTGCTAAAGCTGGTAGTGTCTGACCTTGCGCGCGTGTGTGTGTGTGTGTGTGTGTTTTATAGTCTTCAGGGTGTATCAGCAGGTAAATCAGGAGCCGTTGCACTAGCTAACGCTCTGGTCGTCAATGAAACCCTTCATACACTAGAGTAAGTCTTCATTTTCATTTTCATTTCATCTATCCATCCATCCATCCATCCATCCATCCATCCATTGTTCTGTTTATCTATCTATCTATCTATCTATCTATCTATCTATCTATCTATCTATCTATCTATCTATCTATCTATCTATCTATCTATCTATCTATCTATCTATCTATCTATCTATCTAATATTTCTGTTGTTTTAGTCTGCGTGGAAACTCCATCGGGATGGAAGGAGCGAAGGCGTTTTCCAGCGCTCTAAAGAACAACAGGGGTTTGAGAAGTCTGAAGTATGTTTACAAACACCACATTATTTTCTCTATATATTCCTACATCCTAATCTAAACATATTTGACAGATAAACTTTAACCCTCTGTTATATCACTAAGTGCACGTGCGCTTTGCAGAACTGTGGCTGGTATCCAGTACAGTAATGTTTGTTTGGGGTTCATTTTTTAGATTTGGAAAACTTATACACTACTGTTCAAAAGTTTGTAGTTTTTCTTTTGTATTTTTCATTTTAAAGTATCTTCTGCTCACCAAGGCTGCATTTACTTGATCAAAAATACAGTAATATAATGAAATATTATTACAATTTAAAATGGCTTTTTTCCTATTTGAATATATTTTAAACTGCAATTTATTCCTGTGATCAAAGCTGAATTTTCAGCATCATTACTCCAGTCTTCAGTGTCACATGATCCTTCAGAAATCACTCCAATATGATGATTTGCTGCTCAAGAAACATTTCTGATTATTATCAATGTTGAAAACAGTCGTGCTGCTTCATATTATTGTGGAAACTGTGATACATTATTTATTCGTTGATTATTTTAAAGTACAGCATTTATTTGAAATAGAAATCTTTTGTAACATTATAATTATTTTACTGTCACCTTTGATCAATGTAATGCATCAATGTTGAATAAAAGTATAATTTTAAAACAAATTAGCATTACAAAAATGCAAATAAATGTTGGCATGTGAAGTAAATTCATCTTAGCATGTGAGAAGATGCTTGCATCTCTATTCCCAAACAGAACATGAATGTTGAAATAACATATTTGCACATGTTTGTAGTCTACAGGAGAACTCTCTGGGGATGGACGGAGCGATCTTCATCGCGACTGCACTGAGAGGAAACCATCAGCTCACCTACATCAAGTCAGTCTGTGTGTGTGTGTATGGGTTTGTGTGAACCACTGTCTGTGTGTGAGAGGTTTAACCGCAGAGTGTTACGATTGCATGGCACATGTGGTAAATGTTTGCAGAGGGTGAGGCTGTGATTCTGAAGACTGATCATTTATATTTTGCAGTGAATGGCACATTTGCCTCGAATGTGAGATTTGTCTGTGATGTGTGTCATGTTTTTCTCTTCAGTCTCCAGGGTAACGGCATCGGGGAGTCGGGGGCAAAGGTCGTGTCAGACGCCATCAAAGCTGGTGCACCAGATTGTGTGGTGGATATCTAGGTCAAAAAACATGTTTATTTAGAGTCTTATTCATGTAAATAATTTTGTTTATGTATTAAAGTTGTGTAATAATAAATGTTTATTTTATAAAACAGAACTGACAGAGATGTTGCCATAATAAAATAACAATTTAGTTGAACTTTCACTCAAATGAATACAAATAACTGAGAATTTGAAAGGCAATTGAACAGGCAGCTACACTTGAATACAAACAAGAAGATATATTAATTTTTGGGAAATTACATTTTGGTATTTACATTGTAAATTGTCACATTCAGTTTGATGCAGCAGGTTACATAGGAATTGATTCTTGAAAAGTTTAAAGAAATTAAAGAAGGCCAATTGAGCGTATTTTTCCATGTTAGCGTATTAATGTTTTTCCATTTACAAGCAACTGCATGATCAAGTTGCATGTTAAAAGTCATTGTCGCTCTCCTCAAGGATTTGTGGGTGCAGTGATCGCTTTGACCGTCCGGCTTTGGCAGAGGAGCCCTCCAGACTGTCATTGTCTTCGTCCAGATCCTCGTTTTCCTCCTCCTCCTCCTCATCTTCCTCACCATCTTCATCATCATCGTCTACGTCAATCTCACTGTTCTCTGACTGCAAACCAAAGCACATTGTGAATTATATAACAGAAGACACACACAGCGGTCAGTGGATGGTGATTGGAACGAGGCTCAATTAATACCCCTAATTCAGAATTATTAGAATGAGTAATTATGAGAACGTCCAGGAGTTCACACTCACACTCAAACACGCCAGTGTTGTTGTTGATAGCTAAAACAAAACTAAAATAAATGTTATTAATTGAAAGCCATCTTATAAAATATAAATATTAAATGGAAAAACATCAACTTTAAAAAACTTTGACCAAGTTCAGTTAGTTACCTTAAAGCTACACTGTGTAACTTTTTTAGTTTATTCTTAGCTAAAAACACTCTTTCAAATATATGTGCTCATTAATGTATATTTACTTCGTTCAAGTAATAAAGTATTCTCGTGAGTGTATTATATGCCATTGAAAATACATACGGGTAAGGGGTTCTAATGTCGGTCGCCATGTTGCCCCTCCATCTTGAAAGTACATTAGCCAAAGAGGGACATACCCGTTAATTCAAGCTTCGCCTTTCGCGTTTTAACACTCGATGGCACCGTGTCGAATGTGAAGAGAGGGATTGCTTGAGACTGATATATATAAAAACCTGAAAGCCTTTTTGAAAGTCTGTTGCCGATGGAGGATCACTCTTATTCTCGAGGATACGTATCAGAGTCGCCAAGGAAGCGAAAAAGAGTTAAAAGTTAAAAAATAAAAGTTACTTTGCTAAGATTAGCTTGCATTCGTCTGGGAATCTGATAACTGATGTTAGCAATGAAATGGTAAAAAAATTACGAAACCATAAAACTATTATTCATTTTACATAGATGTCATAACCTATATGTTACCTGACAAATTAAATTACTGCAAATTATAATAGTTTTCTAAAATAACCTCATCACTTGAAGGAACACTCATGGACGAGGTCGAACTGAGAGCCATGTTAATCTTGGACTACATTGGCCACCGTAGGAGTTAAAACGAAATCGGAATTGAGAGGAACAGAAACTAATATTCACTGGATGGTCATATACCTTTTCACCGCTAGATGGGGGTAAAAATCACACAGTGTAGCTTTAACACTATTAAAGTAGTGTACTAAAGAGTACCAAAATTACTAAAACTGAAATAAAATAAATAAATCTAAAAATATATATTTTTAACTTAAATGAAAACTTAAAACAAATAAAGTGGTAAATAGCTTTTTTGCGCAAACACAGCAAACTTACTTCATGAAATTGAGGTTAAACCACTGGAGTCACATGGATTACTTAAATTATGTCTTTACTATCGCTCTGAGGTTTGAAAGTGGTAATTGGGTGACTGTCAATGGAGGGACAGAAAGCTTTCAGATTTTATTAAAAAGATCTTCATTTGTGTTTCCCGCAGATGAACGAAAGTCTTACGGGTTTGGACCGACATGATGACAGAATTTTTATTTATGGGTGAACAAACCCTTGAATACTATATAAATAACACTGGCGTAAACACGCACTCAAACACACACACACACACACACACACACACACACACACACCACCTTTCTTCTCTTTTGCTTCCGGCCGCTGCCGGACAGACGAGTGAGTTCCTTTACTCTGGGCTTGAAGAACGAGTGCAGAGGAAGAGAAAGAGAGATGAAGTGAAAACGGAGTGAATGAAATGAGATCTGGTGGCATATACAGTGTAGAGATCATGGAGGAAAAACAGGAAAATGTGAAGGGAGAAAAAGAAAGCCAGAGAGCTTGGAAACCATGATTGGCTAAATAATTTTAAGAACATTACAGAATAAATTAGGAAAAAGTTGGTTCAGTGTTGTTATTGTTAACTAAGATTGATCTTTATTAATCGAACTGTTAGTTAATGTTCGTTCAAGTCCATTAAATAATATTAACAGACACAACTTTTGATATTATTAATGTATTAGTAAATGTTGACCTTAAGATGAACAAAGATTAAGAAATGCTTTAGAAGTATGTTTCATTGTTAATTTAGGTTAACTAATTTAGTTAACTAATGATAACAAATGGAACCTTATTGTAAAGTGTTCACAAAAAAACTGAAAAATGCACAACATTTCTAAAACTTAATCTAAAATGAAAATGAAAACTGAAATAAAAGCTAATTCAAAATAGGAATTAAATATTCCAAATGTTTAAGAATAATACTAAACGAACAACTTTTGTTCGGTATGATGTATTATGTATGTGAACGTGTGTGTGTTCTCACCTCTTCACTGTCTTCTCCTCTCATACTGCCAATGAATCGAGCCCCACCTCGACCTGCAGCATCAGAAACACACAAACACAAATCAAGTACAATCAGATACAGTGTGTGTGTGTGTGTGTGTGTGTGTGTGTGAGTGGAGCAGCAGATTATGCTGAACGTCTTCCGTCACCTGACATCTGAGCGTGTCGTGCGAGGTGTGATCTGGGCTGCTGCCCGTCATCCATGTCGCTGTCAGATCCTTCATCCTCTGGTATGTCCACATCTGAGTCTTCATCTTTTGCTACAGAGGAAGAGAAGCCGTGAGATATTTGACGCACGTCCTGATTTTGCAAGTTAGACGTGTTCCTGGGTCACCATATTTTGTTGATCCTGGAACAACATTCCAGTCTGAAAATGTAATCCTAACCATATCCCTTCCCCTAACCCTAACCCTAACCCTAACCCTACCCATGAGTTATCTCTATAAACACTGATGAACAAGCACCTAACCCTGGTTGTAAGTCTAAACTTGACAAACTGTAAACTTGTCCCTCAAATCTGATATGTTGAATGGAATGCTGTTCCAGGATCAACAAAGATGTTGATCCAGGAACATGTTGTATTTGACGAAATCAGGTTCTGCATCTTCGACAGAGTTCAAACCTGTGTGTTTGAATGTGTTTGACCCACCTCCACTCCTCATGAGTCTCTTCTCCTCCTCTTTTAATTTGTTTTGTCTCATTTTCATTGTCATTTCTGCTTCCTGGAAGACAACAGCCAAAGGATTAATTAGGGAAACATCAGCATTGACTTTTTAAAGTGAATTACAGAGGTGAATTTGGGTGAAATAGCTAGACTAAAAACACATCTCTTTGACCTAGCATACACATAATACATTATAGACTTCTATAAATTCAATGTTAGGCTGCATAGATTAGGTCAGCCGGAACTGGGAACACTTCCCTTAAATCTTGATGTACTCGCTACATCATAAGAAGAATGGCATCTACGCTAATATTAGTGTCTTTGTTTATCCCGAGGTTTTCCCGCAGCCTGCCGGATCCAGGCCGTGTCCAGATCTGACGAAGGAGATCCGCCTGGACCCGATGACAATGCAGTGCTGAAGTGTCCACTATCCTCTCCCTATGGAGGATCCCTTTCCCACTCTACAGATAAAGCGTTGTGAATTCCGGCTCGCGTACCCCGAAGTGATAAAATAAAACAAAATTCTGTATCAAAATTTATAGGCAAGAAAAGTAGTTTGTTTAGGCTGGGTTGTATGAATTACAAACCTGCGCACATATTTTAAAAAGCACATAACTATAGAATCAATTCTGAATGAGCATGTGAACGCCGTCAGCGTTAATCACAGGTTCGCGTTTAAAGTCTGATCATTTCAATGGAGGTGAATCAATCAAAGTTAACTTTAGCTGGAAATAACATTATTCAAGAACCGCTATAAAGCCAAAACAATCTGTTACCTTAAATTATGTTTATCTCTGTAAAGCTGCTTTGAAACAATCCATTGTTAAAAGCGCTATATAAATGAAGATGACTTGACTTGACTTGACTTGAAATATGACAGAAATATCACGTTCTTGATAGGTTTCAAGAGTTCCACTCATTGTTGTCCTTTATTATTTGTAAATTTAGCTGGATAGATGAAATGATGAGGTTTAGGTACAGGCCTCATATGAGTACCAGAGAGGCACTGGTCGTACCTCGAAGCGTTCCTGCTCGGCTCTGTGATAGTCGTCTAGCTGCTGCTCCAGGAAACTGAGGTTACGGAATTTCTCCACGTACGTCTGGTACTGTTTCTGCAAGTCTTCCTCGATCTTCTCATACTCATCCATAAACGCTGGACTACATATTGAAACACAGTGACAGAGAGTGTTTTAATAGTTTGTGCATTTGTATATTTTGTGCAGCAAGGGTTAACTAGAACTAAAACCATAAAAAAAGTTTAAGTTAAAGTACTAAAATAACTTAAACTTAATAAAAAATTATATATATATATATATATATATATATATATATATATATATATATATATATTTAACTAATAAAAATGACTAAAACTTAAAATAAAATAAAAATAAAAATGAATATAAAAATAAATTCAATGAATTCAAAATATTAACAAAAAATAATAGTATATGAATGATAGTGAAATGCCACAGTAGCAGCTCACCGCACGCTCTGTAGAGTTTGTAAACGCTTCTGGTTTCTCTCCAGGTCCTGTTTCTTCTTCTCGATTTTGGCCTCCAGACTGGCCTCATCTGACGATACGTTATTGAGCAGATCCTTCGTCATTTGGATGCTCTCCTGAACACAGACAAACAAAGATACACAAGGATAGATGTCATTCAGACCACAAAATAACATCACAATTCTCCAAAGATGTTCCTACTGTTCTTTTTGCTTGGTAAACAATTCAAGGACACTACTCACTGAATGCACTAAAATCATACTTTTTAAGAACTGACCTGAAAGAGAAAGTGATTTTGAATTGATATAATATAATTAAAGTTGGATGAAACATAACCTCTTAACACGATTATAAGGCCACACAGAAATCATGTGGCCTTTTTGTGTACGTGTGGTTTCAGTTGTTTTTTCGTAAATTTTGAATACATTTTAGTACGAAAGTTTTGGGTGAATCATGATTTGTTGGTGAAAACGTTCGTACGCGGATTTCATCCACAAAATTTGTGCACACACATGCTTAGTGAAAGAGACCCTTTGTTTTGGCAATATTGAAAAGCCATCTAAAGCATACTGAAGTGATCATATAACATGAAAAACAGGATCTTGTGAACCTGCGAGGATCAGCGTTTTACCGTAACGTCTTTGACAGCCGCTCTCAGGGCTCTCTCTGTCTCAGTGATCTCCAGCGGTCGGGCTATCGCAGCCGCCCTGCTCTCTCTCAGGTCCTCTTCGTGCCCCAGCAGGTCAAACAGAGCTGCTCCCTTTGCTGTAATTTCAGATCCCAGCTGACGTGCCACCTTTAAATCAGCTATCTGCGCACACACATAAACAAAACATCATGTATAAGATTGATTATGATGACACTAACTCATCTTGAAAAGTCTGCTTATGTTAAAATTTATGATAGAAATCGAACTCAATTTACCTTTGACCCCAGATCAAACTTGAACTTGCTGTTTTCGTCATTGTTCTGGTCACCACTGGCGTTCTCTTTGGTTTTCATGGCATTATAGAGGATGCTGGTGATTTTCAGCATCTCTTTGACAGCGTAACCATCTGCCTGATATAGACGCTTAAGATTCAGCTTCACATGAGCCTTGGTGGCCTAGAGAAACACAGAGAGCATGCAGTGAATTCAACATATGCTGTACTTTGATAGCTCACGTCTACATCAGAAATAATTTAAAAAAATACTGTGAAACATTTTTTACCCATTCTAGACAAAAAAGTCTAAGTGAACAAATATGATGATTATTAACACAATAATATAGTTTACCATAAATTGGACCACAGCTTTGATGAAAAACACCCTGTCTGATTCGGTGTCAACATCACTGGGAATTTCCATCTGAGGTTCATATCTAGGGGAAAATACATACAAATATATTTTTTATATTCATACATATTTAACACACATAGCTTTGAATTGAATGTAATTGAATGTCTCTCTTCCAGCCTCTCACATGTTAATATGTATTACCTCTTGACGAGCCAGATGAGAATTTCAGCTACTAAAGGAAAGTTTGGAGATCTGAAGTTTTCCATGGAGATGAGACGAGGATATCCGAGCGCTCGCATCATCTCTGTAAAATCTACATATCCAGATCATAACACAAGTCTTTAACAAATATTCATGCACACTACATACTGCAAATATTACAGTAGTACTTGGGTTTAGGTTCACTTACTTCTCAGATCTCTAAAAGACATGATTGCTGTCTTTTAATCCAGTGAACACACGACTGTCACCTATTAGACAAAAAGAAAAACGACATTCCACTAAAAGGAATAACGTTACACTTTCATTGTTAATGTACACATAGTTAAGATTTCAAATCTCAATGGAACTATATATATATATATATATATATATATATATATATATATATATATATATATATATATATACGAAAGATAATATATTTAACAACTTGTGTTGATGAGGGGTAAATATACTAATTTTAACAAGCCTCATCAGATAAAAGCAGTTAGCTTGCTTGATCGTCGACTTTTACCTTCCCTCTCAAATGCATGTCCAAATGCTGACAATCGAGAATTATAACAAACCTGTTACCGTTTTAGTCGTAAATCATGTAAAATAAGAGGGATAATTAGCATAAAAGCGGAATTCTTACATGCATAAGCGTCTGTTGCTGTGTTCGTCACTATAGCAGCCAAACGGACATATGGAAGCCCAAAAAGGACAAACAAAATTACAAATGCGAAACGCCTTTTCTTAAAACTTGTTTCATGCGAAATTAAAGAAGAACCAAACGTCTGGTATATCATAACAATAACAACAATAAATAATAAATAATCTAAACAATAATCCGATTGAATTTTCAATACAGTCAATAATTTTAAAGGATATTTTTAGATTATAATATATGAAAAATACACAAACAATATCGAGAATGTACAGTAAAAATATGAATGAGAAAAATGAGAAATAAACCACAACAAAGTTCTCTGCATTATTATTTCATTTTTCCCCCCCAATAGCTGGCGTCTATTCTGTGACTTTTAGGGGAAATTTACACAATTACACACACCGTTCATTTCTGTATATGTACATGAAGGTTCCCCATTATTATTAAAATATGCTTATAAATAAGATAAAAATGTGCATTGTCCTTCGGTGATTCACATATTGGCTCTGATTCACAGTTTTAGGCATGATGACGTAGCCCTACGTCATGCCGTTCGAACGCGTCGCGGGCGGCGGTCTCTGCAGCGCGAGGAGGAGAGCGGTTCATCAACAACACAACAAACTCGCAGACCTTCAAAACCCTCAAAACATGTTTCAAATCTAAAATTATGATGAACGATGAACGGTTCTTTGTGATGGATAAAACCTTTCTGGACATGTAGGAAATGGAAGTGAATTGATTTCGTTGTTGGTAGTTTGTTTGCTACAGTTCGTTAGCTGTCAACAGGTGAATCAGATCTGTGAAGTAAACAATGTCTTCCAGAGGTAGGATTACATTACCCATTAAATCACTTCACTGAGTATAAAAAGGACCTGAAATGGACATGGACTGAGTTATTTTTTTAAAAGACGGAAGATTCTGTATATAGCAGCACAATATACAGTACAGAAGAGCACAATATCCAATACAGTATAATACAATTTTAAATATACAGTGCAGTAAATGTGCACATTATATACAATACATCAGAGGGGTTCAATGTTTTATATACCATGGACACCCCAATGTAACCAAACTAAAACTTTAAAGCCAGCTATGTTTTCATGTGTAAATATCCAGTTTAAATTGTAAATAAATTATATTATAAATATGTGTACAATATTATTAGGAAAATATTTAGTTCATTTTCATATTTTTTTCCTACTCACTGCATTACTGTACTGTTAGGGTTTGGTACTTTATTATTTATTTATTTAATTTATTTCAATAAAATGTATTTTACCATTTTAAATAATTTTAATAAAACTTTTCATTATTTATTTTTTACATTTTCTACACTGTTTTCCCCCTAAACTTTTCACTGGACCCTCAAGCTCTCCCTTGCGGACCCCAGTTTGAAAACTCCCGCTCACAATGCTTTTAACAATGTACAGCACACATGCAGGGTGGAGTGTATCTAAATAAACATCCAGCGGTGATGAATGATGATTGTGTCTGTATCTCTCCATCAGCTCTGTGGCAGCAGCCGTATGTAAACATCTTCAAACACATGAAGATAGAAGAATGGAAGAAAGTCAGCAAAGAGGGAGACGTCACCACATACATGGTAGGGGGTTTAATCCTTTCTTGTAAAACTATAATATGTTGTTGCTGCACATCAATTAGCATTCATTATATGTTATATTTATCGTGCTGTATTGTTTATTAGGATAAGAAGCTGAAATGTTCTGTGTTTCGGATCTGTGGCTCCGTTCCGGCCAGTAACTACATCCTGCTTCCCAAAACCAGCAGCCAGTCTCTGGGTCTCACTGGCCAGTTCCTCTACCTGCTGTTCAGACCGAGCCCAAACAAACACTTCATCGTGCACCTTGACATCACAGCTGAGGTGAAGAGTGTAGTTTTATATGCATAGCTACAGGCTTTCATGTGCATATCTATATCAATGCTTTAGTTTTTATTATCAATAACACAACTGTCCCTGTCCTGTATATCACGCTTTGTTGCTTTGTTGATCATTCAGGAGGGTCAGGTGATCCGTGTGTCGTTCTCTAACATGTTCAAAGAGTTCAAGTCCACGGCGACATGGCTGCAGTTCCCTTTTCTGTGTGGAGCTGCACATTGCTCAGTGTATGAGAATACAGCCAGTACTGCTAAACAAGGTAGTCATTCATTGTTTTATTATCATCTCACACATGTTGCTTTTTATTATTATGATGTTTTCTACGTACAGCAAGCGCTTTTTGTTGTTGTGATTACTGATTGATACTTGTGCATTTCAGGTTTGGTGGGCCCAGCGCCGCCGAGCACAAGGTGGACGTGTTTGACGATGGACCTACGTTACGTGCTCTCGGTTTATCTGAACCGAACACACAGTCACCTTAAGAGCATCAAACTCTGTGCCAATATGTCTGTTAAAAACATCATCACCAGTGACCTGCTGTTTGACCCTGGTACATTTTGACTTTGCTCCTTTTACAGTTGCAGATTACTGAATTGTATAACATTTAATGTCAATCTTGTGAAGCATCTTTGAGCTCTGGAACAGTGCTGTGTAAATTAAATGTATTATTATTACACTCTTTTTTTTAGGTGTGTCATTCTCTGAGTTCAGGCAGTCCGGTGTGATGTTGCCAGATGGCACTGCCCCGATGCCCAGAGAAATGTGTTTCCCTGTACCCAAAGGACAGAGCTGGCACCACTTATATGATTACATTAGGTGAGTGAAACTACTTTGGGAATGCAACATTTCTTGTTAAATGGACACCTTTCGAATTAGCTTAAAATATTAGTATAAGTCTCGTGCTGTTGTAATTTTTATGAGCTTTTTTATATTTCTATAGAGCTTTGAATAATTTTAATTTTAATTATGAAAACGCTTTTTTTATAATTATTTAAATTACTGAAAATGATTTTTTAATACTTTTAGTTTGAGTTAACAATAACAACACTGTCACGTATAC
Organism: Tiaroga cobitis; assembly: GCA_030578255.1. NCBI lineage: Eukaryota > Metazoa > Chordata > Actinopteri > Cypriniformes > Leuciscidae > Tiaroga > Tiaroga cobitis. The sequence continues at coordinate 3,397,101 of CM060614.1, read as the reverse complement.
CTGGTTGATGTAAGTCTTCCGATCTACCCATGCATGTGTCCTTTCCCGCTCTTGTTTCCTGAGAAATGTAGTACCGGTACTACTTTTTCACTAGCTTATTTAATACGTTTTTCTTTTAATAACACTTTTTCCCAACAACACCGCCCAAGTCCCTTGCTGACTGAGCATGTGCATATGTCTCATTTTAGTGGATTTTCAGAATAAGGTGTCTACATTTCTGATTTAAACATAGTCCATGAGTGAGAATTGGAATTTGTGCAATCAGGCAGAATCCTAATAGGAATATTGCCAAATTCTGATTGATATCGGAATATTGATGTGCATGGAAACATTAGTTAGTGATTCACAGATTAATGTTATTTCATTGTTTCAGAATGTATATTGCAGAAATAGAACATCTTGTGTGATTGACAGATTTCCCTCAGATGGAACAAAGTTACCATTTGATTCCATACAGAAAGGATCCAACAGTGCAGCTAAAAGTGAGTCTTACGCATGTAAACACACACAGTCGCACACAACAACGTACATTTTTATCTGATGAAACCAAATGGTCATTCTGCAGCAGTTTCGACTGAAAAGAGCCCGCAAAGAGAAGAGAGACGCATCGTAAGCCTCAGTAAACCTGTACAAGACCGAGTCTCCCTCATCCAGCAGATCACCACCCCCAAATCTGCACAAGTGTTTGTGTGTGAACTTCAGTTGATCTTCATTCAAATGCAACTAATGTTGACACATACAGGCCCTAATGGCTTCTTTCTCCCCTTCTCTTCTTTCTCTCTGTGTAGAGCACTAAGCAGCGTTCGCTGATCCAGAAAACGCAACTGCCTGAGCTGATTTATACACCCTCTGGAGGCTCAGAGAGCCCGGGGTCACCAGGTCAAAGGTCGCAGGCAGGTGAAGAGGTCACAGTAGTGTGTGCTGATGATGCTGGAGTACACGTTTATGCCCATTGCGAGGATGACGTCTATGCCCACATGACAGACAGTGAGGAGGAAATCACAGTAAGTATTGTAGAAAACTCGGTCTTTCTTTGAGTCAACATTAAAATAAAATTTGCTTTATGTAAACATACAAAATGTGAACGAATCTAAATGTTTCTTCTCAGGTCATTAATGCAGCATGTCCTCGACCTGCCTCTCTGTCTTCTGACCAACCAGTGAAGCTGCCACAGGTTAACCATGCATAAACGCACTTATTTATCACCTGGACAACACAGACTAACAGAACAGAAATGTATACTGAAGAAAGGTTAATATGTGAACCTGGACCACAAAAGCAGTCTTATGTGTCAATTTTATAAAATTGAGATTTATACATCACATGAAAAATGATTAAATAAGCTTTCCATTTATGTATGGTTTGTTAGGATAGGACAATATATGGCCGAGAGACGAGTATTTGAAATCGGGAATCTGTGGGTGCAAAAAAATCGAAACATTGAGAAACAAAACAAAATCGCCTTTAAAGGTTTCCATTTCTGTTGGCGATTGTGCTGCATCCACATAAAAAATAACATTTTGATTTATTTAAGGTAGGACATTTACCACTAAATATCTTCATGGAACATGATCTTTACTTAATATCCTAATGATTTTTGGCATAAAAGAAAAATTGATAATTTTGACCCATACAGTGTTTTGTTGGCTATTGCCACAAATATACCCGTGCTACTTAAGACTGGTTTTGTGATCCAGGGTCACATATGATAAAGCCTGTACATATATATTCAGCATTGTTTGTGTGCTATGTTCATTTGGAGGGTTTCTGTATATATTTCCGAAGTTGTATCCTGACCCCATTCTGAAGCTAAACAGAATTATTGGCTTCGGAGGAGCTACAATGAGCTGTGTGAGTGATACACACACACACACACACACAACATTAGGATGTAACAATGAATCATCTTGCAGTAAAAATTCAATGCATTAAACAGAATTTAATAATTGATTATAATTACTGTGATAATAACTAGGGTTGCGGCGGTGAGGAAAATTTCCCACCGGTTAATCGACGTGTGACAACACCGGTAATCCCGGTGTCACCGTGGGGGGCGGGGCGGGCGCCGTTAAATAGCTTTTACAGAGCTGCCAACTCTCACGCATTGGCCGTGAGACACACGCATTTGATTGCTTTCACACGCTCTCACGCCACACCCCCGATTTCTCACGCATGAAGTGTCAACCTGTATCTATCTATATATCTACCTGTTGAGCCACTCGTGATCGACTAGTTATGCTGCAAAATAGTTTAAAATCTCCTGGAATCTAGAGCGAGCGCGCACGCGAGACAGAGATTGTGCTTCAAACCGCGTTGTGCTTCAAACCCCCCCTACACTCAAAAGTTGGCAGCTCTGGCTTTTAAATGCGTGCGCGTTATACTTTCACTTTTGAAATAAGCTTTTCTGTAATTTGACTCGTTCTCATCTCCACACGTGCTAAATGGAATCCGATGCTTGCTGATCTGTGACGTGACTGGCTCTTGGCACGCACTGCGCAGTTCAGTTTTTAATTATAATGTATGCTCTCTTCTGAACTAAATAATTGATAATTATTATTTTTAATTAATTCAAATAAATATTTTAGCAAAAACGAATACTTTTAAAAAGTCAAGACATCGCGGTGTCACGGTGGGAAAGTGATGTCACCGGTGATGGGGCTTAAAACCGGTAACACCGTCAACACCGTCTATCGCGGCAAGCCTAATAATAACCCAGTGTTCTGGTAGATTTATTCTGGTCAACTGAATGTGTTTTTACTGAAGAAACATGAAAAACATCTATGACCTGAATAAACCTACTAGAACATTCTGCATTGACCTAGATAACCGAGTGTTCACAGACATATCTATAACACAGTTCTTCAGTCTGTGAATGTGAAACCAAGGGACAGGGTAAATTTCCCTTGTCTTACATGTGTCTTCTACATATTTTTGAAAATAATACAAAATAATGATTTCAAGATGCATTGCTTTAATATAATAAATATCATATGGTACACTTTCTTTCATATTGTCCCTCTCTCAGGCTGTATGGAGCTCAGACGGGCAGGAAGTTGTGTATCCCTGTCATGCCATTATCATAAGCATGACTCTTTCCTCCGGACAACAGAGATTCTTCATCGGACACACAGATAAGGTCTTTCTCCCTCACACACACACTTAAAGATTTTTTTAATGATTTTACCATTGTTTAGTGGTGTTATGCATGTGAAGGAAAGTCATATTACAATAGCAATATGATAAAAGACACCTATGAATAATATTCTTAACAGTTTTAATATTTCTAACCTAATAATTAAGCTACAGTTAGGTTAGCTGGCCTTGATTTTCCTTTTGATGTATACCTGTTGTTTGTCAGGTCTCAGCTCTGGCGTTAAATGCCAGTTCTACGGTGTTGGCATCAGCTCAGACGGGCACAAATAGTCTGATTCGTCTCTGGGGCTACAGCGGAGGAGTGTGTCAAACCATTATTCCTACACACACACATGCTCTGAATCTGCTTAGGTACACCAAACACGCATGTACAACACAGCTGGATCTCTCAAGGCCCATCAGGTGATGATGTTGCTGTTGTTTTAGTTTCTCACAGAGTGGAGGAGTGCTGTGTGGCGTAGGGAAAGACAGTCACAACAAAACTGTGAGTTTTTTGGATGTGAAGAACTATACTTTTTTATTGTGAGTGTTTGTATTAATTGTTTGATTTGCTTGTTTAGACGGTGATCCTTTGGAACACACGGCGTGCGGCAGAAGGAAGTGTTGTTCCAGTTTTAGCTAAAGCACACACAGACGTGGACATCCAGATGATGAAGATAGCGTTCTTTGATGATACACGGTGCGCATACACACTTGTATTGTAATCACAGCCAATCTAAACATGTTTGAGGTTTAATGTGGAGTGGGACAATATCTGATCAATATCATTCACGGGGTTACTAGCTAATGTTATTAACCTCGATTGTACCTCCGTTTTTAATCATATTGGCAGATTATAGGTGTGTATATTGTGTTTGTTTGTGCAGTATGGTGTCGTGTGGTTTAGGTAACGTGCGACTATGGCGTGTGCGTGGTGGTTCTCTACGTTCCTGTCCTGTGAATCTTGGACAGTATCACAGTCTGGAGTTTACTGACCTCGGATTTGAGCAGGGACACACTCAGGACCGTCCGGTGGATGAACGCACACTGTGAGTGCACAGAATGACTAACCAACTGTTTAAATAAGAGTAATTAATGTAGCTGTACAGACCCGCTGATATTAAAGGGTTAGTTCAGCCAAAAGTGAAAATTCGTTCATTAGCTACTCACCCTCTACTAACTAACTCTTTAATTCTGTAATTTGATCTTGATCTCATCCTGAAGTGTTATTGTGATTGGAGCAGGTTTGTCAGCAGTAGGAGTGGTCACATCATGGAGATCGACTATGTTGCCGTGGCGATAAAAAACATCAGGAGGCTCCTCCCAGCTCAAGAAAGCCACGCCCACCAAAGAGAAAAACAGACCTTTAGATCAGGTGAAAATTTGTGTTTTTGATTATGGCTCATATCAATCCTCATTACATCTCTACCTGTTTGTTTCTGCCTCCCCAATGTTCTCGTCAGTATGTGTAAACAAGGCCTTGCAAAAGTGATATTATTCTGTTCTTTCTAAGGGTGTGTCTCTTTAGACCCCTCACTATTTGATTTGGATTTTGATTCAGGGAATTCAAAGCTATTCTTAATTCATCCCAGGTTTTCAGGTACAGTAAAAACAAAATTGTTGTTATTGTTAATTATTATTGATGCTCAGCATGTAAAAAATCTCACCATTGGAGGACTGCTGCATGATTTTAGCAATATTACTTTACATTTGTTTATTTTTTATTTATTTATAATATACTTACTTTATTATAAATATGTGTTTACATTTATTTATTTATTATTTGAATATGTTTAATTATTTATTTATTTATTGTTTGTTTAAATATATTGACAGGATTATAAATATGTGTTTTCAGGTGCTGGTATTGCGGTGAACAGCATCAGTGTGTGTGCCGAGTTCTGTGTGACCGGTTCAGAAGATGGATTCATGCGTCTGTGGCCTCTTGACTTCTCATCAGTTTTTTTAGAGGCGGGTCGGTACTCCCCTGTCAATCACTCTCACAACCAATTACCTTGCTCATAACTAACTAATGAATTAATACGATTTTTGGTGTGTTTGTAGAGCACGAGGGTCCCGTCAGTTTGGTGTGTGTGTCCTCGGACGGCTCGAGAGTTCTAGCGGCCACAACCGCCGGGAATCTTGGGTACCTGGATGTTGGCAGCCGTGGTTACCGTACATTGATGAGGTCACACACAGGCAGTGTTTTGGGCTTCAGTGTGGACGGAGTTAGACGGCGTGTTACCACCGTGTCCAGAGACAGCACTGTACGGGTGTGGGACATGGACACCATGCAACAGGTAATTTATGGGAATGTTTATCATTAAAGCATACATGCTTTAGCATACTGTTGGCCATGCATAAACATGCACCAGACGTGCTGATGTTACCATGAAGTTAATATACTTTGCCTCTAATTCGTCTTTCAGCTCTATGATTTTGTCTCTGACGATGATGAAAGTCCCTGTTCAGTTGCATTCCATCCCAGCATGCCTCTCTTCACCTGTGGATCGAGCTCTGGAACCATCAGAGTGTTTGATATTCAAACGTCGAGCTTAATCGCCCAGCACAGGTACATACACACTCTCAAATACGCATTTGTCCTCACAAGCACTCTATGTAATGTATGTATCTCTACTGATGATGCAAAACCTTTGTTCAGCAAGGATGCAGACATTTCTAATGTTACATATTTCAAATAAATGCCGTTTTTGTACTTTATATTCATCAATGAATCCAGAATACACAAAAATATGAAATATTAACACTCAAGACTTGAGTAATGATGCTGAAAATTCAGCTTTTCCTCACATGAATTAATTGTATTTAAAATGGATTCAAATAGAAAACGGTTATTTTAAATTGTAATAATATTTCACAATTTTACAGTTTTTTTTCTGTATTTTTTATCAAATAAATCCAGCCTTGGTGAGCAATGAGCATTAAAGACTCCTTTCAAAAAGATTTAAAAAACTTACCGACACCAAACTTTTGAACTGTAGTGTATATTGTAGTAACATTATTATTTAAACTACAAAAAGCACATGTACGACATTCATATTCCTCTTAAAAGTGTATTGATTTAATTTGTGTGTGTGTTTGCAGGCAACACATGGGATCAGTTGAGAGTGTGATATATTCTCCTGATGGTCAGTGTCTGTTTAGTGCTGGCGCTCTTGGATACTTGGTGCTCTACAACTCTTCTCAAAATGACCATCATGTGGTCCGTGTTCTGGGTGAGTAAATGGTCGCTCTTTCAGCACAATATCACATGTATGATGACAGTTGCCCTTCACAGCACACGACTCCGCTTTCTGTATTTATTTGGAGACATCCTTTTCAGGAGAACTGAAATGTCCAAAGGACTATGTGGAGGCAGCATTCTGAATTATTTCTATTTTGTCTAAGGTAATGCGGTTGCACGGGGTGTGAGTCGTGGCCCGGAGACTTTGGCCGTGAGTTCTGACAGCCGCTGTCTAGCGCTGGTCGGACCGACCGAACACATCGTCACAATCATGGAGGCACAGTCACTTAATGAGGTACATCAAAACCATAGTGTTTGTCAGAGCTGAGATTTAATACTTGCTTGACACATGTAAGAGCATTTGGATCACAACTTCTGATCCCATCCTACCTCTCTCACAGTGCCTGAGACAGATAAAAATAAATCAGTAAATAACAATGATTAAATGAATACATTATAAAAACTTTTCAATCATTATTTTTGTTCTGAGCTCTGTTGAATCTGGGACATAATCAAAATCTCACTTTTTGTGATTTGTGTTTTTTTTCCCATTTTATTATTTCAAACAATGATTTATGTTATTTTAGTGTTTATATACTATTATATAATTTATTAATATTTTGAATTAGCTTTTTAGTCATCATTTTAATTTTAGTTTTAATATTTTTATCTGCTTTTGTCAGTTCTATTCGTAATATTTTATTTAACATGGAAGTTTTTTAAGTTTTAATAATTGTATTACTTAAACTTATTTATTTCAGTTAGTTGCCATTTTGCAACATTCCTAATTTTTCATTTAAAAAAAAAAAAAATCTAATATACATTTCTAATCTAATTATATTTTATTAATTTCATTTAATTTTATTTCTGTCAACTAAAGCTATTCTTGGTAACACTTTTGTTTAGGGTCCAATTCTCTCTATTAACTACTTGCTTATTAACATGCATATTACTAGGATATTGGCTGTTTATTAGTACTTTATAAAGCACATATTAATGCCTTATTCTGCATGACCATATTCTAAACGTAACAACTACCTAACTAACTATTAATAAGTAGTAATAATAAACTGAGTTTATTGAGGCAAAAGTCGTAGTTAATAGTTAGGTAATAGTGAGAATTGGACCCTAAACGAAAGTGTGACCCCATTCTTAATAGCTTGTTAACAATTACAACAGTATAAAATGCTGTACATGCTAAATAACATTTGTTTCGGTGTGTGTCAGTTACTCCGTGTTGATGTGAGCATTCTGGATGTTGAGAGCTCAACGCTGGACTCTGCCCTGAATGTGTGTTTCTCCCCCACGTCACTGTCACACCTGCTCGTCACCACCTCAGCCAATAAGATCCTCTGGATTGACACACACACAGGACAACTTCTAAGACAGGTGAAAGACTGAAGGGCGAATACTTTCTGAGAACATTAAGTATCAAACATTGGAATCATTATTAATGTAATTACAGGTGTCTGAGGTGCAGTGTGTGTCTCTGGCTGTCAGTGAAGATGGCCGTTATTTGCTGACGGCCGGTCAGAACTCTCTGAAGGTGTGGGACTATGACATGCACCTGGATGTCAATTCACAGGTATGTTTGTTTGAACACTGGATTTGATGATGCGCAGAGTACATAATGAGATCAAGAATGTGTTTGTTTCTCCTTCAGGTGTTCATCGGTCACTCTGAGCCCATCAGACAGGTGAGGTTCACGCCTGATCAGATGGGCGTGGTCACCGTAGGCGACGCCCTCTTTTTCTGGGACTTCCTGGCACCCTCACAAGAGATTTCACACTGCAGGTAAGACCTGCGTTTTCATTGTTTTAATCTCCTCTTTAGTTATTTGTTAGTAACTAGGATTTTTTAAAATTGTTGAAATCTTTCTGTCTTCCAACCAGGTCTCTAGCTATAGAGGTCTCCCCGCATAAATCAGGTACGATAAGCTAAATATTAACTTTGTCTCTTGTTATTGGAAGATTATGAATTTTTAGGTCAATCTTACAAATCACCCGAAAACAAATGAATAAAAATAAATATGATCATTTGCATAAAGAAAATAAAGCCTGTTTATATGACCTTAAAAAAATATTTAGCATTTTAACAATAAAGCACATTTAAATTTTTCTGTACTGTTTTGTTTTTGTTAATTTACTCCTGTAATTGATCCTGAAGCATTTATTTTTAACATTCTTTTACCATTTTTTTCTTTGCAATTTTGCTAAAAAATGTTAATAGATTATATTTGATGTTATTTTAATTATTTCAATATGTTTAGACAGAAGATGGAAAAGCTGCTAAATGCCACCTCCGTCAAAAATTAGATGATGATATTGAGCGAATGCTCTCCGCATACGTTAATCAAATACTTTTGCTTCAAACCCGCTAAATCCCAGTCTCCGGCCATTCATAAATACTAGAGTTGTTCTGATTCCGATACTAGTATCGGAAATGCCACCGATACCAATAAAAATTGGCGAGTACTTCTACCCATGTACCGATCCGATACCCTTTTCTTAAACAATAACTAGTTATGCACGCAAATCGGAGATCAATTCTTCTTCGCTGCTCTAAACAGTGGTTGCTTGTGGCAACACAGGAAGTTGTGCTGTTGCCACAAGCAACCACTGTTTAGAGCAGCGAAGAAGAAAGCGCGCGCTAGCAGTATGACCGCTGTTTGGCAGTATTTAAGACTGGACCAACCAGCCAGTAAAACGGGGACATGTGTCATGTGCCATACTGCAGTTTCGAGGGGTGGCACAAGATTAGCAGCTTCAACACTTAATAAAGCATTTGAAGACGCGTCACCCGCAGAACACGATGGCAAGGGCAGAGAAGGATGAGCCGCGCGAGAATCAACAATCTCTGGAAGCTTCATTCAAACGAAGAGAAACGTTTTCAAAAGACAGCCAACGAGCGATAAATATAACCGACAAAATTATCGAGTTTATTGTTCTGGATGACCAGCCGCTGTCAAAACTGAAATGCCGTATATTTAACAAAATTGTTTCTGGACTTTAAGTTATAAAGAGGTTATTTTCTTATATTATTCATATATAATTTTTTTCGATTCCTAGATTTATTTGTTGCACTTTTAACTTTAACTACAATATAACTTTTTACAGTTATATTGTAAATCTAAAATACCCTTTTCAGTTTAAAGTATTAGATGTGTGGCTGCATTTTAAGTTCTTTTTCACTATTCAAAAATAAATAATGAAATGTATGTCAGATAATAAAAATGCTCATAAATAGTTCACTGTATGTATTTGCTCATGTTTTATTAAGGGATAAGTCTGAAGCCAATTCATACAGTGCTAGTATGAATTGCAGCTGTAGCCTATAGATACACACTCAGGTATCGGATCAGTACTCGGTATCGGCCGATACCCTGAGTCCAGGTATCGGAATCGGTATCGGGAAGGGAAAAAGGGTATTGGAACATCTCTATCGGTTCGTTGGCAGAAACTTCTAAATGGCACTTCCCTTTTGCCAGCAAAAGCCTCTGTTCACAGAACCAATCAGAAGATGCGAATGGAATCATATGAGCTAGCTTTCAATTGTTGAGCTGCAAGTTTTTATCCTGTTTAAAGAGATTTTTAACTCAACACTAATCGTTGGTAGCCTGGCTAACGCCAGACCACGTCTCATTGACATTGAGACGTGGTCTGGGAACCACATGTTCATTTTCTTGTATTTGAGGCGTGGTTTATGAATGCCCAGAGCCGTTTATTGGGTGCTACGAATGTCTATCAAATGCGCCTGTACGTAGCTCATAGCCAATCGTTTCAATTATACCAGATGACGTATGTAGAGCGACAGAAATTAGACGAGGAAGAAGACGATTGGTCAGAGATTTATTTGCGTTCTAAACTACTAAGAACAATATCTAAGGCTGCATCAAAAGGTATCTTCGCGTCTGCTGCCATGTTTGATCCATAGGTATAAACAAACTGCTTCGGTGTGTCGCTGCGCAAAGGCAGTATGGGGAACCCAGGCTAAATCGTCGAAGGAGTATGATGAAATGGATGAACCTGTGGTAGTGTCAGTAACAAAAGCCTGTGTCGTCAAACTCATAATTCTGCCCGCTAAGACTAAAGAAAATCGTTACAGTGGCAATGACAGGATTTCGCGAGTAGAGTGTAAACACAACTGTAACAATAAACAAATCTTTAACCAAAAACCTATAAATAATGTTGCCAGAAGAGTAAAAGAGCAGAAGGCCCTACGAGCGAGATGCAAGAGCAAGAGTGAGCTAGAGATGTAGGAACTCTCCAAGCATTTATACATAGTTTACGGTCAAAAACATCTATTCTAAGACTCAGCTTTAGTCTCTTGGTATCAAGTATGCAGAAATGAGGCAAAGCATTGTGGTTTAACCACCTCAGCAGCAGAAAGAGACAAAAAAATTCGCCATGTCTAACCCAATGCAAATACAGCTGTGCCTTAATTCGAAGAAATGTAATATTAGACGTATAACACACTTTGCAGAAGAGGGAAATAAATTGCCATGTCTCAGCTTTTTGGAGAAGCAGCCACAAAATATAAACATGTACATTTTCAGAGTACAGGTGAACTAAATGTCTGGTCTCAATAGAACATGTAAATATGATGTAAGGAATAATTGACGACAGGCCATTGAATGGGCTATATCCACGCATAAATTCCGCATTTGACGCAAGGATGCTCTTCGGTTTCCGGTTGGGGAGATTAAAGCGGAGGAAAACGGGATTATGGCAGAGTCTTCAAAATGTACTGTCCTCCCGTCATTGAAACGAAACTTTCATACGTTTAGATGTAATTTTATATATAGTTATGTTTATTTAATATAATTTTAAAAAGAAGCATAAACACAACGAGGGGTGTCTGTTTTATCGTTTTTTGTGACTAACGTTTCTTTAGTATAACCATGGAGTATAAAATTCAATATAAATTCTCGGTATTGCATTGGACTCGAAGTTATCGAGCATCCTTAGACCTTCACCAGAAATACCGCCGTGCATTGAGCCCATTATTAGAAAAATAATGCACACCTGAGGTGGTAATGCGGTCACGACGCGAAGCGGAAGCGGAATAATTGACTTCAACGGCCTGAAGTCAATTATTCCGCTTATGCTACAGTTACCACACCTCAAAACATTGTTCAGATGATGCATTTCAAGACGTTTGTCAAGTTTTTGTCATTAAAACGCTCTTGTATGTAGGACTAATTTCTTACGCATCTAATCCCATGCCTCCGTTGCTAATTCCAAAACGTAATTTTAGAGTTAGTAACGGAGGTTTGAGCCACTGATAGCAGACTAATGATGGGGACACACTTACGACTCACTGAAACATTCGAAGACTGACTGTTTCCATCGACTATAGCAGGTCTTAAACACCAACTGTAAACACAGACTGAACGCGCTGAACAACACGCGTTTGGGCATGATCAGTCATAAGTATCAAATTACACTCATAACTGGCCTTAGTAAGTGTGTCCCGGCTTTATACAGTTATTAATGCAGCTATTAGAGAGAGAGAGAGATGTTGCAATAATGAGAGAGAAAAGCATACGTCAATATTATTATTTATTTATTAATTAAATTCGTTTTAATTAATTCGTTCATTCTTGTTTTCTATAATTGACAGTAGATAACCTAATAAATGAAACCCACAAAGCCCTTTTAACAAGTAGGCCTATCAATAATTATTTATTTGTTATATTATCTGGAATAATTACGAAAACCCGTGCAGCAGGACTATTATTTATATACAATTTATTTATATAGCCTATATTCAGTTTAATTGTCTATTTAGCCTATTATAGATAGGACTACATACTTTATTTATTAAAATTAAACTGTATGTGTCCATTGATTGTGAAGTTAGACATCGAAAACTGCAGATCAAGCGCATGTTTTTTCTTGTTATGAATTGTATCCTATTTTACAGTTAACTACGCGCAGTGATATGGAACTGTAATGCGGTCAAACCTGCCTGGAACTACTTTAGCCGTGCGTTTCCCTGAAAATAATAGAGTGCCGAAGTTACGACGTCACTCTGTAGGCCAAAACGCGGAAGTGAGTTAGCATTTTAGCACTCCCGGTTCCCTCGCTCTAAAGTCTATGGGATTTTTGAATGGGTTTTTGCTAAATCGCCTGAAATAAGGTCTGTGGTGAACAAAGCCTCTAAATATTTTCACGTTTTGATCTATGACATAGAACACACAGTTATAACCTGCTTGTGTTTTTTTTTAAACTTTATTGTGTCTGCTTGTGTTTTTTAAAAACTTTATATAGGCTTCAAAATGTATAAATTTTGGATTAACTTGTAAAGATTATCTTGATAGACAAAACGTGTAAGGGTCACAACTCTTTGTTAAAAGAGTTTTTTGCTCTTTGTTTTTTGCGATTTTCCAAAAGTCTATGGGGAAAATGCATAGACAGTAAAAGAAATGGACACAGCGACCCCATTGATTTCAACGGAGAAGACTTGAAGCCCGATTATTGCACTTCCTGTCTGATGTCTGAGCGAGTGCGCAGGCTCAAACTGAGCGTGACGACAGTCTGATTGTTGAAAATCTTCTAGTAGCTGTGCCAAGACAAATCTGAATCACCTAATTCCTCAAAAACGTTGTTGAAATATTTTGTCCCGTTGCTTTTATGGACTCTCTATTTATGGGCTTCTCCCTTGACTTTGTACCTTCATGTCCCCCCGATTGCCTCATAGACAGTAAAAGATTGCGCGCGAGCTTCTCCTCCTGTCTATACGGTAATGTCTCTATTGTGCGACAGAAAGTCCCGTGGTTATGACGCAATCTTTAGCCTATTTTTACAAAAACGGCTTCTACGGGGTCGTAACGTAAGATACAAAGTAATGGAGCATTTTATACATTGTCGTGTTTCTTTAGAAATAAATAATCGACAAATTAAGCCTTTGGACGCCTCAGATGTAAAGTTATTCGCTGTAAAAGTGACGCCAAAATGAATGGGAGTCAATGGGATGCTAACAGCAGGTGAAGTTCTGCTACAATGGCGGCTCCCGCGAGGCTTCAACTTCCGGCTGATGGATTACCCCCTTGGGAAAATGCATAGCTTTTCGATCGAGGGAACCCATGCGCCGCTAGCTTCCGAGTTGTCCTACAAAGTGACGTCATCACTTCGGCACTCTATTGCACACCTTAGAACCTTCTCAACCAATCAGAATCAAGCATTCAACAGCCCTGTAGTATAAATTAAAATATACAATAGACAAAAAGCATATATGGATTAATACAAGAATAATATGTTTGAAAATGACTCATAGAAACAACCATAAAAGAATAACCATAAGCATAAATTCTTTTATTTTCTTATACATCATACACCATGTATGATGATCGTCTTGTTCAGCTCACAGTTGGGTGGAGCTAAGTGGAGCTGAGCTGTCCAATGAGAGTCCTCGAGAGGCATTATTTCAGCCTTCTTCACCGCCTGCTAGGAAGGACAGTGAAGGTATGTGTTCATGAGCATTTGACCTCATTCATGTGTCAATATTTAATCTCGGACACTTTCTCCTCTAGGTTTCCTGTGCGATTCTACAGCTGAACTGCAGCTCAGTCCCACAGCAGGACACACACACTCCCCTAAACACACCTCCTTCCTGAGAGTGACCGAATGGGGGACGAATGAGGACACGCCCACTATCCCAGCCAACCAATCAAGGACGGAGAAAATACGAGATGGTCACACGGCAATCCGTCCAGACTGTTATAAACACTTCACTCCACGCTTTAAGACTTCTGTGCTAGATCAGGTGTATATTTGTGATAAATTATTCATTAATATGTTAATCTCAAAAAGGAATTGTGCATTATTAACATTTAAACCAGAACACAATTCAAACTCTTTTGTATACTGTGTCCTTCTCTTCTCCACAACAATCATTCACTTTTTAGACCGTAGGAGCTCCGCCCTCAGGACAGGCGGGCCTGAGTCTAAAGGCTGTGATTGGCTATAATGGCAATGGTCGTAACAATATGGTCTGGAATCCAGACACGGGTAAATACTAAGTATCTGAGTATAAACTCTTTCATGATGTCCATCACATAAAATGCATGTGCACGTTTTGTGTGTCCTTTCTCAGCATGTATGTGTACACAACTGTTATTTAGCTACATCATCTCGTGTGTGTTTGCAGGTTTATTTGTGTACTCTTGTGGGTGTGTCGTCGTCGTTGAGGATCTTCACACAGGCTCACAGAGACAGTGGTTCGGTCACACAGAGGAGATCTCAACGCTTGCTGTTACCCATGATGCACAGGTGCCACGCAGACGTGATTTAGTATTTACTACAGTTGTATAAATCACACACTCTACCTCTGTTTCCACCAGTTACTGATGCTTTATTGTTAGCAAACATTAGGAGCCTCAGAGTGAAACCTCTGTCTAATTTGCTCGGCAGACGGTTGCATCTGCATCAGGGGGCGGAGCTTCACACAGCAGCCTAATCTGCATATGGAATGTTTCAGACGGTTCCTGTAGAAACCGCCTCTCCTATCACAATGGGGCAGTGCAGAGCCTTACGTTCTCCAGGGATGACATGTACCTCCTCTCAGTGGGTCAGTGACTCAGTGTTTCATATTTTTCATTATGGGGTCATGTTTTTCCCGCTCAGCACATGTGCTTCTAATTTGAAAAATGGAGAAGTGCATAAAGAACTTTAGGTGTGCAAAGAAAGATGATATAATTAGTTTTTCCTTACTAAAGGAATACAAGGAGACATTTACAAGCAAAATTATTTAATTTATTTGAATACAAAAAGCACACTTGTTTGCTTCAAACTATTTATTTAATATTTATGGATTTGTGTGGGTTTAAAATATTTAATTAAATGCCAGATACAGTTTATTGTGTAACTAAAATAGCAATAATAACCAGAAAAAATGTTATTGCATAAAATATGCATTCTTATGTGCACCATCTAAAACATATTACAGTATAAACACCATAAACATTGTCAAAAATCTTAAGCAATCGCTTGGTATAAATATGCGCTATTCATTGATTGATAATTATTTAATTGATTATTCAATGAAATCATAGCATTTCTCTTTTCCGACCCCAAATTTAAGACCTCTTAAAATTATAATAAAGACTTCTGTTAAACCATTCAAGATGTTTAAGTCTTTTTAATTTTGGAAAGAATAAACATCTGAACAGATGACTTTCTAAGGACCCAGGGGACCTACTTTTTATTCACACACATGCTTCTAAATATATTTTACAGTTCACACATCTATTTTTAGTCTCAAATGCAAGTGAAATGTTAAAGGGTTAGTTCACCCAAAAATGAAAATTAAGTCATTAATTACTCACCCCCATGCTGTACCAACCCCGTAAGACCTTTGTTCGTCTTCGGAACACAAATGAAGATATATTTGATTTAAATGTGACAGCTGGATCACTCCTCCATAGGCTCCCTAAGGGACTGACACTTGACGGCCCAGAAAGTCATTAAAGAAAATGTTTAAATATTCCATGTCACAACAGTGGCTCAACTATAAGTTTATCAAGCGACGAGAATACTTTTTGTGCGAAAAAACAAACAAAAATAACGACTTTATTCGACTATTCCTTTTCTTCCTTGTAGCCCTGAAACGAGACTTCAAGAGATTTCCACGACGCATGCGCGAGAATTGCGATCTCCTTCAACTACTTCAGTTCAGTTCTCGCGCGTCGTGGAAATCTCTTGAAGTCTCGTTTCAGGCCTACAAGGAAGAAAAGGAATAGTCGAATAAAGTCGTTATTTTTGTTGTTTTTTTCGCACAAAAAGTATTCTCGTCGCTTGATAAACTTATAGTTGAGCCACTGTTGCGACATGGAATATTTAAACATTTTCTTCATTGACTTTCTGGGCCGTCAGGATTCATTCCCTTAGGGAGCCTATGGAGGAGTGATCCAGCTGTCACATTTAATCAAAAATATCTTCATTTGTGTTTCGAAGACGAACGGGGTTGGTACAGCATGGGGGTGAGTAATTAATGACTTAATTTTCATTTTTGGGTGAACTAACCCTTTAAGCCCTGTTAAATAGACCCCTTTTCAGTTAACGTTAGTAAACATGGTGACGTTTTTTTGTGGGCGGAGCTTAGGTGGAGGCAGAACGATCCCTCTGGCCGCTTCACTAATGCTAGTTTGCAAGTTTTGTTAGCTTGTTTTTTAACAGTGACTGGAGAAAATCCGATTTATCTTAATGTGCAAGGTCACTTAGTGTCCAGGACCACGATTGTTATTTGCAAAAGTAAATTTTAACGGACAGAACCAGATTGGCTGACCCGTAGCCTACACGCTCACTCAATGATAAACGATCTGACAGGATTAACGTTAACGCTGCCTCCGGTTGAGTGGCCTGACTTCTACACCTATCCGATAGAGAAACCGAGCGTAAATAGAAACTGAGGGCATACAAATCTTTTGATGCCTATTTATCTTTAGGTCATGTTCCAAGAACGTTCAAGGTGGCAGTTATAAAACCTCTTATTAAGAAACCACAATTAGATTCAAATAACCTAGCAAATTACACACCCATTTCGAATCTTCCATTTATGTCAAAAATATTAGAAAAAGTTGTGTCTGCTCAACTCGGCTCTTTCTTGCGAGAAAACGACATCTACGAAAAGTTTCAGTCTGCATTCAGGCCACATCACAGCACTGAAACTGCGCTTGTTAGAATCACAAATGATTTACTTTTAGCTTCGGACCAAGGCTGTATCTCAGTACTAGTTTTACTTGATCTTAGTGCTGCGTTCGATACTATAGATCACACAATACTCTTAGATCGACTACAAAATTACACTGGTGTTCAAGGACAAGCATTAAGCTGGTTCAGGTCATACTTATCTGACCGCTACCATTTCATCTACTTAAATGGAGAAAAATCGATCATAACTTCGGCAAACTATGGAGTGCCGCAGGGATCTGTGTTAGACCCTTTATTATTCTCAATATATATGCTGCCACATGGTAATATTCTAAGGAAACATGGAATTAGTTTCCATTGTTATGCTGATGACACTCAAATATATATTTCATCACAGCTAGATGAATACGCTAAATTATCCAAATAACAGATTGTGTTAAAGATATAAAAGATTGGATGACGCGTAATTTTCTTTTATTAAATCCAGACAAGACAGAGGTAATACTTATCGGTTCTAAAAACCGTCCACAAAACCTTTCACAGCACGACTTTAACATATTAGGATGCCCTGTTACTTTATCCGCTACAGTAAAAGACCTGGGTGTTACATTAGACTGCAACCTGTCTTTTGAAAAGCATATTTCATATGTTACAAAAAAAGCCTTTTTCCACCTTAGAAACATTGCTAAGCTACGTAATATGCTATCAGTCTCTGATGCAGAAAAGTTAGTTCATGCATTCATGACCTTGAGACTAGATTACTGTAATGCTTTATTAGCTGGTTGTCCTGCATCTTCAATAAACAAGCTACAGTTAGTCCAAAATGCAGCCGCTTATTAGATCAAGAAAATATGATCATATAACACCGATTTTATCATCACTTCATTGGTTACCTATAAAGTTCCGTATTAATTACAAGGTATTGCTTTTGACTTATAAAGCTCTAAATGGTTTAGCTCCAGTTTATTTAACCGATCTTCTATCGCCCTACAATCCATCGCGCTCTTTAAGATTACTAAATTCGAGGCTTCTGGTCATTCCTAGGATATCCAGATCCACCAAAGGAGGCAGAGCATTTTCACATTTAGCTCCGAAGCTCTGGAATAGCCTTCCTGATATTGTTCGTTGCTCAGACTCGCTCTCACAGTTTAAAACTAGACTGAAGACGCATCTATTTAGCCAGGCATTCATATACATTTTTATCTTACAGTTACTGTAAATTCGGCCTCTAGTTCATAAACGCCAGAGGAGAACTGGCCCCCGACTGAGCCTGGGTTCTCGCAAGGTTTTTTTCTCTCCATTGGGTCATCTGATGTTGTGTTAGGACACCTTTAGGTCACTGGATGGAGTTTTTCGGTTCCTTGCCACTGTTGCCTTTGGCTTGCTCAGTTGGGGATATTCAAATTAATTAACCAATCATACCATTGATCAGCTCTACCAAACTTGGATGTCTTTTTTCCAGTAATAAACAAACATTAAGTTGTTTTGATTGATACTGTGAAGCAGCTTTGATACAATCTGTATTGTGAAAAGGGCTATATAAATATATTTGACTTGACTATAACTATGTGCTGAATGTGTACAAGACTTGTGTGGTACGATCCGCAGTTCTGCCGAGCCAGCGCAGAGAAGACGACAATGTAAAGAGTGACATTACGGTGCGATTTTAATGATGTGAATATTTTCTAGAAATAAAAATTCCAGATACAGCATAATCATTTTTCATCGATTCTTGCACCAAACAACACAACAAGGTGACATTTAATAATAATAACAATAATTTAAGCTCCTTATTATGTAGCCGAATCTGTGCTGGTTTGTATTGGCCGCCTCCAGTTTTCACTTTGTTTTGCCTCCAGCTAGCGCCGTGATGTAACTGTGACGTCGGCGCAAAAGGGGTCTATACATTATGCTGTAACAAACAAATATTGTGCCCATTTTGCACTTACATTGGAAGTCTTTAGTAACAGTCGACAGCATATTATCCACTGGGACAAAACAAATCCTGGTTACTGTAGTTACGTTATTTATAACATTAAAATTAAGATAAATATTAATAAATTTGAAAGGAATTTTAGAAAGGAAAAACATGTCTAAAAAGTTTCAAATAAAACGAAAATCTAGAACCACATTTTATTCCTTGCAAATCAATTAACTTTCTTCAGGCAGATTATAAATCTTTTCTTTATGATGAATCATTTGTAGTGATGTGGTTTAATATGCTCTTAGGTGATTTCTCGGAGCCGGTGGTGGCGCTGTGGAGCACTCGATCATTTGAGCTGCTCTGTACCGTTCAGATATCCGTCCCGCTGCATGATGCTTCTTTCTGCCCGTTTACTGCTAATGAGCTGACGCTCGTAGGCAGCAGTGCTGTCGTTTTTACTCACATTCAAACACGCGATTACGGCACTGAACTTCAGGTATGTACTGGCACTGTATGCATGAAAAGAATCCTTCTGCGTACACGCATGCATACACCGTTGCAAAGAAGTAAGTTGGTAAATATGCTTTCCTCCTCCTGAAGGTGCAGAAAGTGGGTTTACCAGATGCAGTAGGGCAGGCAGAGGTGACATCACTGTGCTATAACACGCACCATATCTTGTACACGGGCACAAACACCGGCCACGTGTGTGTGTGGGATTGTAACACACAGCGCTGCTTTGTGACCTGGGAAGCAGATGGTGGAGAGATAGGTGTGTGTGAGATATGTGTTGATCACATTTGGGTCGTTGGGAAACGGGAAGTGATCATAAATAAGTGTTTTGTGTGCATTTGTGTAGGTGTGGTAGTTTGCCGTGGGAATAAGCTGGTCACGGGGAGTAACACCAAGAAATTGAGACTGTGGTCTGTAGCTTCAGTCCAGAATCTCAGGAGCCCAAATAACAAGAGCAGCGCAGGACAGGATGATGGGTAAACATGCAAACACTCACTTTATCTCCTTCAACAATGCTTTAGGTTCTCTCTGTATATACACACTTCTGTTTGGTTTGGGGTCGGTAAGATTTAACAAAATATATATATATAATTATAATGGTTTTCATTTATATTCATCAAGGCTGCATTTATTTCGTATAAAATAGCAATATTGTGAAATATTATTACAATTTAAAATAACTGTTTTGTATTTGAATACATGTTAAAATGAAATTTAAAACTATATAATTTTTTTTTTTTTAAATCTTACTGACACCAAACATTTAAATGGTAATGTATTTTACACATGGAAATCCATTTCCACTTCAGTAGAAAAAAATCTAAATGTAATTTTGAGGTGAACAATTACAAAAAGTTAAAAAAAAATCTCAATCGTGAAATAAAGTTGCAATGCAAAAATTCAAAGTCAAAATAGTGTCACATTGTGAAATATAGTCATGATTATGAGAAATACATTTTGTTACATATTTTGTCCTAATTACCATAGAAAAAATGTCATTTTCACTTTTTTTTTTAAAACAATTATAAAGAGCTTCACTTGTTTTGACCCCGGCAGAGCTCAGGTGCAGCTGGAGCAAGAACTGCTGTTGGATGGGACAGTGGTCAGTGCAGCGTTTGACAATGCCATGGACATGGGGATTGTGGGAACGACAGCGGGAACCCTGTGGTATATCAACTGGGCCGACAGCACCAGTATACGTCTGATCAGCGGGCATAAGAGCAAGGTACATCTTATCCCTGCCAATCTGATTAGACCTATTTTTAGCTGTTAAAGGGATACCTCAGGATTTAGCATTAAGCTTTGTATTAGTTGGAAACCTGTAGTATTTTCAAATTACCGTGCTTTCCACCCTCATATCCCCCTGAGACGAGAGATTTATGTATTTTTTGTCTGTAAAAAATCCTCCGATGACGCAAAAATCGTCATTTTGCGTCATCGGAGGATTTTTTGGCCAGAGGCTAAAGACTACAGCCAGTAGTAGGGACTGTCCCGCATGTCCTCAACCCGCCCATAGAGGCTGGGATCTCACTCACAGAATGAACACATAGTGTCAGACATCTTTTTTGGAAGCTAAGCTAGCAGGCTCTTGTGCTGTGGAGAAAGCTGAGTAGTAGGGACATGTCCGACCGTCGAGATCATACAAAATGTCCTGGATTCAGCTTTTGCTTTCTGCAGTCGCCATTCATTGTTTACATACACACCTTTTGTTTCAATCTAACTGAATTCATTCCGATTGGTGAATCTGAATGTAGTGTTTACATGAACGCTAAACAAGTGATTGGTTGATGTGCGTTTTAACATTGCTAAGAAAATTCCCGCTCCTCTGTGAGAGATACGTTACGCTCATCGGTAACGGTAATCACGCCACTGTCCTCGCGCCGTTCTCCCGCGGCCCTCACTCGTCCTGCTCGCCACAGTAAACATGATGAATGGCGACTGTAGAACGCAAAAGCCGAATCCCGGACGTTTTGGGCGATCTCGAAATCCCGGGCAGACTCATCACGGAGACTCACTAGTAGCCTAGACTTGTTGTTTAACTACTGCGCTCTGTTACCGGTAGGCGTGGCCTCCTAGGGCAGTGAAGCAAGTGCATTCTGGGAGTTGTTGTCTTTCATCCACATAAGCCAAAAAGACATTTTCTGGCTTTTCTCAGTCTAGAAAGCTCCAAATTCCAAAATAATTTCACATTTCTTCTACATAAATGACCCATTTTAAATACACACTCATCTTTCCAGAGGTGAAGTATCCCTTTAAGTTCATCCATAGCAAAACCTTCCAGAAACAGGAAGTTGAAATGAATCCGAAACGATTCTAAAAGCATTTACTTCTACTCAAACTCCCCCAGGTGAACGGAGTGGTGTGTAGTCCAGATGAGAAGCATTTCGCGACGTGTGGGCAGGACGGCAGTGTGAGAGTTTGGGCACTGCAGAGCCACGAGCTGCTGGTGCAGTTTCAGGTGCTGAACCAGGTGAGGAGAAACACACTGATAACACACTGCTATATGTGTGCAGGACGCCACACTTTAAAATCAGTTCACAAAACACTCTGACGAACTTTGTTTGGGGCTGCAGATGCCTTGTGTCTGGGACGACAACAGTTCTTCATTGTAGCCAATCATTATCCTAGATTTTTTTTAAAGGCTTTCCAACCTACTTTTGTGCATGACTTTGTACTGAATAATATATCCACCTCAATTAAGATTTAATGCAAATGTTATTCACATTTTGGTGTTTCCATCCAGCGTTTTTAATGCGATAATCCAAAATGTGCATAAGTCGTCTCATAACCTTCTACTTTGATGTATAGTACTGTTCGAAAGTTTGGGGTCAGTACAAACATTTTTATACTTTTATTCAGCAAGGATGCATCCAATTGATCAAAAGTGTCAGTAAAGGCATTTATAATGTTACAAAAGATTTCTATTTAAAAAAAATGCTGTTCTTTTGAACTTTCTATTCATAAAAAAATCCTGAAAAAATGTATCATGATTTCTAGAAAAATATAAAGCAGCAAAACGGTTTTTCAACATTGATAATTATAAGTGTTTCTTGAGCAGCAAATCATCATCTTAGAGTGATTTCTGAAGGATCATGTGACACTGAAGACTGGAGTAATGATGCTGAAAATTCAGCTTTGATCACAGGATATAAAAAAAAATATTAAAGTAGAAAACAGTTATTTTAATGTGATTGTAATGTGATCTCACAATATTACTGATTTTACTGTATTTTTGATCAAATAAATGCAGCCTTGGTGAGCAGAAGAGACTTCATTCAAAAACACTGCTATTGATCTTTCTCTTATCTCCTGTCAAACTCAGACAAGTTCTCTGCTTTTTTATTGCAGTTATTGTTTAATTGTGTGTTTGAATGTGGTGATTTCTCTGTATTGCAGAGCTGTGAGTGTGTGTGTTGGACTCCTCCGAGGGGGGTGTATGAGCCGAGCGGCCACACGTGTGTTGCGGGCGGTTACAGTGATGGTACTGTGAGGATCTTCTCTCTGGAGTCGGCCGAAATGGTGCTGAAACTACAACCTCAGCCTGTGTCTGTGTGTGCGTTGCAGTACTCGCACTACGGTGAGAGAGTGTGTGTTAGACTCAGTGTCCAGTGTCTGATCGTTTGTGTGTTTATGTTCACTATATGCGTGTGTGTGTGTAGGTCATGTGCTGTTGTCTGCTGGTTGTGATTGTGTGTTTATGTTCACTATATGCATGTGTGTGTGTAGGTCATGTGCTGTTGTCTGCTGGTTGTGATTGTGTGTTTATGTTCACTATATGCATGTGTGTGTGTAGGTCATGTGCTGTTGTCTGCTGGTTGTGTTTGTGCGTTTATGTTGTTCACTGTATGCATGTGTGTGTGTGTAGGTCATGTGCTGTTGTCTGCTGGTCGTGTTTGTGTGTTTATGTTGTTCACTGTATGCATGTGTGTGTGTGTGTAGGTCATGTGCTGTTGTCTGCTGGTCGTGTTTGTGTGTTATGTTGTTCACTATAATGCATGTGTGTGTGTAGGTCATGTGCTGTTGTCTGCTGGTCGTGTTTGTGTGTTTATGTTCACTATATGCATGTGTGTGTGTAGGTCATGTGCTGTTGTCTGCTGGTCGTGTTTGTGTGTTTATGTTGTTCACTGTATGCATGTGTGTGTGTGTGTAGGTCATGTGCTGTTGTCTGCTGGTCGTGTTTGTGTGTTTATGTTCACTATATGCATGTGTGTGTAGGTCATGTGCTGTTGTCTGCTGGTCGTGTTTGTGTGTTATTTTGTTCACTATATGCATGTGTGTGTGTGTAGGTCATGTGCTGTTGTCTGCTGGTTGTGATTGTGTGTTATGTTGTTCACTATATGCATGTGTGTGTGTGTAGGTCATGTGCTGTTGTCTGCTGGTTGTGATTGTGTGTTATGTTCACTATATGCATGTGTGTGTGTGTAGGTCATGTGCTGTTGTCTGCTGGTCGTGTTTGTGTGTTTATGTTGTTCACTATATGCATGTGTGTGTGTAGGTCATGTGCTGTTGTCTGCTGGTCATGATGGTCTCATCACCATCAGTAGTCCTGCTACTGGAGTCACTGTACGCACCATCAGTGACCACAAGGGGGCGCCGATAACTACAGTGCAGTGCACCAGCAAACAGGTTTGTGCATGTATGCGTGTCCTTGGTTTTCTTTTGTAAGGCAAATGACTCAATATTATGATATGGAATGTGGGCCATACCCAAAAGCTATTTGGGGGACTTAAGTCACACGAAAAAGAAATACATGAATTTTAGTCAAAGACATTAAGACCTCAAACGTGAAGAAGAAAAGTGAACTTTAGCGAAGAGAAAAGATCCTGCAGCATTTGAGACACAAAGATACATATATCCAATGACATTTTTACAATTAAGTGTTACTTAAGTGTCCAAATACATATAGGGTCAATAAATGAGTAGAGCTGCAATCAGAATTAAACCGAAATCACATCGTGGCTTAGCACGATTATCTAATTGCAAAGGCTGTGATTTAATCAAATAAATATATGTTCTGTGTTTCAAGTGAAGTGCGGTACTGTGTTCTTTTACACGCGAGCAGCTCACAATGGTATAACGTTTGAACAGGAAGAAATGAAAACAGCCATAAATATGAGTTTTGTACAGTTGTACTGAAAAATAAAATAATAATTATATTATTATTATAGTATTATTTTTAAATACTAGTTTTTTATTTTACTGTGAAATATTACAATAGTAAAATTTCTTGTTTTGTTTAAAATTTTCTGAATAAAAAGAATGTTATTTATTCGTTATTTATTTGTCAATGGTAATTATTGTTATTGTAATAATAATGATAATAATTATTATTATTATAACAACAACAATAATTTCTAATTATTTTTATTAAATAAAATAAATGTAACAATGTATATAATATTCATATATAATAACAATAATAATAATCATCATTTATTTTTAGTATTATTATTGATACTATTATTATTTTAATAATAATAATTATTATTATTATAGTCATATTAATATATGATCACAGCATTTTGGGCTAAATTGTGCAGCCCTACAAACAAGCTCAGCAAATTTTTTGCTTTTTTAAAATCACAATTTAAATTACAATCACTTTTTTTTTTTTATCAGAAAAATCTGTTGTATTTTTTACTCAAATCATGCAGCTCTACTTCTGAGTGATTTAATTAGTGTGTGTGTGTGTGTGTGTGTGCGTGTTGATATAAATGTCTTCTAGTATAAGGAGTTTGGTCTGGAAGGAAATGAGCTCTGGTTGGCCGTGAGCTCAGACAGGCGTGTCAGCATCTGGGCTGCTGATTGGACGAAGGATAAATGCGAGCTGCTTGATTGGCTGACATTCCCAGCACCCACCCCACCAGAGGTGATTGACACACTGAATATTCACGAGGCAATAAATATGCCCTGACCGTGTTCATATGTTATGTACAGTTACATTTTGTCTTATTGCGCTTCTCTGATCATTCAAAGGTTACGATTGTAGTTGAAAAGAAGTAACGTTTGTCTTCAACTTTGTCTTTTAAATCAGGATGTACTTGCATTACCTCCCAGTCTGGCAGCGTTCAGCCCCAGTGAGAGAGGAGTGGTGGTTTACACCGGCTACGCTGTGGAAAAAGAGATCATCTTTTACTGTCTTTACAAAAAACAGGTTCTCACACACTGATGGACTGACATAAAACAACACATTTATACACACACACACCTTTATAACCATGAGCCTATACCTCAGTTGTCTCTCCACACAGTTTCATTGACCAATTGAAATCCTCCTGAGAGATTGTGAGATAATGATGCAGTGGTGTTTTGTTTTCTAGGTGTTGAGGACGATCTCTCTGGCCGATTGGGCACTGTGTCTCAGTCTGTGTTCGACTGGAAGGCTGCTCGCTGTTGGATCACACCGTCAGTGTTCCCGTGCCGTTTTACTTACAACAAAGTCTTTGAGAGTTATACGGTCATCTAACAGTGAGGCCTTGTGTTTCAGAGCGCGTCCTGAAGCTGATTCACTCCTCCAGCGGGCGTTTTCAGGATTTCCCGTCTCACAGTGACTCGGTTCACGTGTGCGGCTTCAGCTGGTCTGGATCTCAGCTCTTCACTGCTGCTCATGATGAGCTCTTACTGTGGGCTGTACACGGCTTATAATGTTAGGAGAACACTAATGCTACTGTCGGATGCTCATCCGCAGGGTTTAATGGTTTGGATTGCAATAGTTACTCCGATTTTCAGATTTTACTTTTTGTTGTTCAGTATAAATGTTGCATTGATGCAGCAGAGCAGTTCTGCCATGTTTTGTATCCAGTTAGCATGAGTTGAACTTTTATTAATTAACAGTTTTTGTAGTCTTTTAATTTGTTTTTTTTTTTTATATTTTTTTAATGCATTGTACTTTGCTAATACTTTTTACACTGTTTAAAATTATTTTACTAGTAAGAAATACCCTGAAATTGTCATGCACTTTGATAAATAAAATTCATAAAAAATCTGAAGTACTCGTGTCTGTATTAATTAAAGCCATTGACACACAGTTACAGTAAACAGAACCTTATTTTTACACTTACAAAATAACTTTTATTATATAATGCTACACAGACATTTGGCTCATGTAAATTCAAAAAATATCATATCATTTTATCATTTTGTTTATTTGAAAAAACATTTTATATAAAATATTAGTTTTTAATATAATGCAGAATCATATGGTATGATTAATGCTTTTAATGGAACCATACAATTTTTGTCCATATATTATTAACTAATACAGGCCAATATATCCAAGCTAATGATATTATTTAATCTAATTCAAATTAAATTATTAATTCAGTCAGAGTCAGGGCAATTGTATTCAATTTTATTTTATTAAATAAGTTGAAGTAAATCGAAGTAATAATAAGTTAAAGTAAATGCACAGTAGAGGGCGCTCCATTTGGGCTCCAACCGGAAGTCCCTAGCGCTGCCAGTTTCTTTGACTGGAATGGGGCTAGTAGAAACTAGCACTGAGCTTTGAATTGAATTTGAAGTTTTTGGAAAAGATAGACGCAGCTTTTCGCAGAGTTCAATAGAGAGTGGAGTGAAATGAAACGCGATGTCCGGATACTGCTGTTGGGGGAACGTAAGATGTGATTTTGTTTATTAAACGTCAATGGAAATAAGTGTGACAGTTTAATGAAAGTTAGCATGATTAGAGAGCGCTAACCCTCAACCTTGAGCTGCTGCAGGAATGATCTGAAGTAAACACACCGCACTCTTGAATTATCGGTTCATTTAGTGCTTTCATTTTTTGTTGTTTGCAATCATGCAAAATCAAACCACAAGAAAATGAACTTTATTAACAAGCGAGCAAGTTCTTCACACAGGCTAATGACAATTTAGTCAAACTCTAGAAGTTGAATTAGACACTATATATTGATTAATTAAACGCGCATATATGGTTTATTTAATAGATATTTACATGTGATAGATATTCATATATATGCATTTTTAAAAACTCATGACACCGATGTATTGATTGTTTTGTATAGTTTTGCTCATTTTGACAGATTAAATTCATAATTTATTTTATTTCTCCAACCTCTTGATTATATTAGTATGACTGAATCTGCTCATTAATTCTTCGGTGAGTGATTGAAAATAGTGTTGACATGGTAACTATCAAGGTGTGGAGTGTGTGAGTGTGTGCCTCGTGAAAGAGTGAAGAGTAAACATATCCTCCTGCTGCTGTGACACAATGCACGTATTCACACAGAGAGACTTGAGCCTGATGATAATGCTGAGGATGTATGTACACTACCTCTTCTGCTCACCAAGGCTACATTTATTTGATCAGAAATACAGTACAAATAAATCAAAGTCTTTCATTACTCCAGTCTTCAGTGTCACGTGATCCTTCAGAAATCATTCTAATATGCTTTGAAATGAAACGTTATGATTTGAAACATTCTTCTGATTATTATTATCAATGCTGCAAACAGCTTTTGCTACTTGATACTTTTGCAGAAACCATGATACGTTTTTCAGGATTATTTGATGAATAGAAAGTTTAAAAGAACAACCTTTATTTCAAATAGAAATCATTTGTGAACATAACAAAATGTCACCGATCAATTTAATGTGTCCTTGCTGAAAATAATCTTTTTTTTTTTTTGCTACCCCAAGCTTTTGAACGGTAGTGTATCACAGTTTCTACAAAAATATTAAAGGGGGATAATTCACCCAAAACTATAAAACGAGCTGCTAATTTGCTCTCCCTCAGGCCAACTAAGATGTAATGTCTTTTTTCTTCAGTAGAACTGTGACGAGGATTTTAGCTGAAACCGAAGTCAATGGCTACAGTCACTTTGAGTGTCAAAAAACATATACAGGCAAAACAAAATGGCCGTGGCTCCTTATGTCTTATGAAGCGAAACGAAAAATTATTTACAACATTATTACCTGTAATCCACACGCTTGACAAATGGCCCTGAGCGTTCATGACTACATATAAGTGTAATAATTTGTTTGGCAGCACACACATGCTTTGTTTCGGCATTAGTGTTATATTAATTCCATCCCTGCTGGCCTCAAGTCGAGTCCTTATTAGTATTATCTCTTATCTGACCTTATAAGCTCAAGGTGAACAACACCTGTAGGAGGGAACAGTTATTGTGAAGCGTGCTTGTTAAGAGCAACATTTATAAAAGTTTGGGTACAATTCTAACCCAAAACATGTCGTACTGAGGTTCAGCGCTGATGAAGGAGTGGAAACATAAGAATAAACCTGGAAATCAAACTAACGCCTTCTCACTGATTTGTGGTGCAGCTGTTGATCATGTGACGTTTCACAAATGTAGATTGAATGAGCCGGCGGGAATGCATTTATTGGGAATAACTATTATTCTATTTTGTCATCCACTAGCCAAAGTGGGAAAGACCTCTCTCATCATGTCTCTGGTCGGAGAGGAGTTTCCTGAGCAGGTGAGTTTACCCATGAGCCTCTGTGGTAGTGTGTTGGACTGGACTGGTGCTGTAAGATGAAGCTCACTGGTTTGTGCCGTCAGGTTCCTCTCCGGGCGGAGGAGATCACCATACCTGCTGACGTCACGCCTGAGAAAGTGCCCACACATATAGTCGACTACTCAGGTGTGTGTGTGTGTGTATTAGATGACATGAATTATTTGCCCTTTAGCATTTTTTTAACACTCAGTGTCTCTCTTCAGAAAGTGAACAGTCTGATGAAGTGTTGAGGGAGGAAATTGTAAAGGTAAGACGTGTCCTAATTATGTTATTTTGAACTG
This sequence comes from Tiaroga cobitis, assembly GCA_030578255.1. Lineage (NCBI taxonomy): Eukaryota > Metazoa > Chordata > Actinopteri > Cypriniformes > Leuciscidae > Tiaroga > Tiaroga cobitis. The sequence continues at coordinate 3,367,866 of CM060614.1, read as the reverse complement.
TAATTAGTTTCTGTTTAGTCATTCAGTGTCACGTGATCCTTCAGAAATAATTCTAATATGCTGGTTATTATTGGTACTTAATTATTAACAATGGTTCTTTGCTGCTTAATATTTTTGCGACAACCGTTTTTATTTTATTTTCTCAGGATTTTGTTCGGAAAAAACAGCATTTAAAAAAAAATAGAAATCTTTTGTAACGTTATAAATGTCTTAACTGTTACTTCTGATCAATTTAATTAATTATTTCTGAATAAAAGTTTTAATTTCTTTCTTACTCCAAACGTTTAAGTGGAAATGTATAATGGTTTCCACAAAAATATGCAGCAGCACAACTGTTTTCAAAATTGATAAGAAATGTTTCTGATCATTAAAATGTTAAAAATCATTAAAAATGACTTATTCCAAACGTATGACCAGTAGTGTGTATATATGACTGTTGACTGTATGAAGATGATTGTTTTCTCATTTGTAGGCCAATGTCGTGTGTGTGGTTTATGATGTCACACAAGAGGAAACCATTGACATGGTATTGGATTTCTCATGGTGTCCTTTAACACTATCACTATATTTTTGTCTTTTATTTCCTCTGAACTGATTTTATCGTCATCTTTTCTCTCAGATCAGGACGAAATGGATTCCGCTGGTCAATGGAGGCGCTGAGAAAGGAAGCAAGTATGTCTCTGATGCCCATGTTAATGCACCTACGGTTTTTTTTTGGACTTTCCTTGAAAAATGTCACTTTTTTGCTGTAGGATTCCCATCATCCTCGTGGGCAACAAGTCTGACTTGCGCTCCGGCAGCTCCATGGAAACCATCCTGCCAATCATGAACCAGTTTTCGGAGATTGAGACCTGTGTAGAGGTTTGAACCACTGACTCAAACTCAAATGAATCTTCAACACAAACACAGGCCTCGTTTACACTGTCAGTGAAATGTGACCCAATTCCGATTTTTTACGCGACACAGATCGGATGTGTTCTATGACAGTGTAAACAGGAAAAAAACGCATGCATTCGGATATTTCGAGATCGGTTCCAGGCCTCGTTCATATGTGGTAATAAATCAGATGTAAATCGGATATGTGCCAATGCGACTGTCATGTAAACAGGCAGATCGGATTTTCCGAGGCATTAGGCTGCGTCTCCGCGGTTTAATGACGAGAGAAACCCCGACGCGCATCTGCGGATGGACGGATGGCCAGACGATACATTGTATCGTCGTATTAGAGGAATGTGGACACACGTTGACACAACATATCAAAGGTTGGCTTGCTCATTCAAAAATTTCGGACCCACTGCTCCTAAAGCCCGCCACGATCTCATGAAAGTGCGTTTATTGCACAAAATTTTTTTTCACGTGCCATTTACGCCAAAAATAGTTTTTGCGTGCATGATACACACTTTATGGCGTTTAATACGCACGTTTACAGTATCATATGCAAGCAAAAACTATTTTTGCCGTATAAATGGCATGAGAAATAAAATTTGTGCCATAGATACTTACTTTTATGAGATCGTGTTGTATGTTCCCACCAGTCCTGAGATCTCGCTGCGTGTTCGTCCATCTGAGCAAGAAGACCCCTGTAAACATGCACGATGTTTCAGTCAAGTGTAAACACATGACTCGGATATGGGTCACAATTTAAAGAACGTGTAAATGGACGGTAAAAAAAATCGGATATAGGCAACAAATCAGAATTGGGCATCAAGACCTGCTGTGTAAACGGGGCCATAGACACACACATGAGTGTGTGAAAGGGGTTGTTTATCACACTTATTCTAGTTTAGTTTTCCCCTGAAGTCATTTAAGAAATTGGTCAATGTTTCCTGCATCATAATTAAGTTTTCCATGATGCTGAGAATTAAACAAAGCTCTGTTTGCTGCTGTGATTGGCTGACCTCGTGTTCTGGCTTGTTCCTCACAATGTTGTTTCACAAAACATTTCTGAACAAGTCATTTTTAGAGTTTACTGGGCGACTGGAGAGGGCGTTTTGTTTCGGGAATGTTATGGTTTGCATACATTAAACTAGTATTTCAAAAAAGAAACCCTTATTTTCCGTGACATGACCCGCTGGATTGCCGTAGCTGTGGTTTTACCAGCGAGTTAATGCATCAAAATCCTATTCCAACACTCTTAGACTATATAATCTGCAGCATAGTGTATAGATTAGCATATGCAACCACACTCATTCATTCAATTCTGTGTGACTTGTTAGACTTTCTAGGATTTAAAGTGTCGTTTTTTTTAGTTTGTTTTGTTTGGGGGGGTTTTAGAATTTTTTTCTTTTATTTATCTTGAATTTATTTTTATTTTAGTTTGAACAATTTTAGTAGCTAGCATGTATATACAATTAAATAAAATATATAAATATCATATACAATTATATTCATATGATTTATATATAATTTTATATTCATAATAAAATTCACAATCCAAAACATAATTTATATAAATATCATAATTCAATAGTATTTCATTAATAATTTATTTAGCTAAACATATTTATTGAAATAATATAGCATTGATTTTTATTGCAATTTGTTGCGATAGTCTTTTTTTCCCGTATATCCTCCTGGAACAAGAACAAATGTGGGCGGGGCTTGATTTTGTCCGTGGGGAATTGATTGGATGGTTGTGGTTTGCTATTGGTGGATCTGTGTGAGTGACAGGTTGCCCCGCCCTCATCACCAGTAAACACACCATCAGAGAAGAGAAGAGATTTTGATTATAAATTACAAGGGGACATGAATTAAAAAAATAATGATGTGCACGGATAAATCATTTATAATAAATACACAAATTCAATATACCATAAAAAATGTCAATTTTGATGTCATTGTGACTAAAACCTAGTGAGCTGTCTGCTTAGATGGCAGCCTTTTAGCCTGGCTGGCCAAGAATACTGTACATGGTTGTATATGATTATGATTACATGATGATGATGTATTTGTGTCCGCAGTGCTCAGCTAAGAATCTAAAGAATATTTCTGAGCTGTTCTATTACGCCCAGAAGGCCGTTCTACACCCGACTGCTCCGCTCTACGACCCCGAAGACAAACAGGTGCGCACACACACACACACACACACACACACACACACACACTACTACTACGTCTCTCCCTGCGAGTACATGTGTGGCATTCTGAATGTTCGTGTGTGTTTGTGCAGCTGAAGCCGCAGTGTGTTCGAGCTCTGAGTCGAATCTTCAGCATCTCTGATCAGGATAATGATCACGTACTCAGTGACGCTGAGCTCAACTGCTTTCAGGTGAGCTAACAAACATGAAACAACATTCACAACACGTTTCACTTCTGAAATGTGGCCAGTTAAACAGCAGAGAATAATGTAAGGCAGGATTTTATATCCTGAATCAAACATGTGAAGTTTACTAAACGTTTTTTCCCTCGCCTATCAGTCAGCAGAAAACTTGTTTAAAAGGTACACAAATTATTACAGTTACATGAAGTATTATGAAAAATGTTGACATTTCTAAGCTTTCCTTCTAAATTGTTTACGTTTTAGTCGTTTTGTTATGTGCTTTTTTCATTTTTAATCATTTCTTTTTAAATGGTCTATTTAGCTTTAATTTTTCACATTTTGTTTTAGTAAATTTAGTACTTCAGCTTAAACTAATTTTATTTCATTTGACTGCTAAGGCAACAGTTTGCATTTTTGTTTATGTTTTGAAAGTTTTATTTTTCATCTAATATTTAGCTTTTATTTATTTCAATTAACGAAGAAATTTTTTTTTTATCGTTTAAGTTAACAATGACAACAGTGATATAAACAGTATATTTGTATGGCAGTGTGCGTGTGCTGTGTGTGTGTGTGTGTGTGTGTGTTCGTCCCTGGTAAACCCTACATTATGTGGCCCAAATGTCTCCACAAGGCAAATAATACCAGTAATTTTAGACCTTGTATGGACATTTTTTGGTCACCATGAGGGAAAACAGCTTAAATCATACAAAATGATGTTCTTTGAAAATGTAAAAATTCAGAAAGTTTTTTTGATTGGTAGGTTTAGGGTAACAGAATATGCAGCTTGTACTGTATAAAAATCATTGTCTATAGAAAGTCCCCATAAAACATGGAAACCCAATGTGTGTGTGTGTGTGTGTGTGTGTGTAGAAATTGTGTTTCGGGAATCCGCTGGCTCCTCAGGCTCTGGAGGACGTGAAAACAGTCGTCTGGAAGAACACCAGTGAAGGAGTCCAGGACAACGGACTCACACTCAACGGTAACACACATCACATGCACATTCATATTATGCACACTCTCTTGTGTATCTTAATTATAATTGACACACTCGTGCTTTTGTGTGTTTTCCGTAGGTTTCCTGTTCTTGAACACTCTCTTTATCCAGAGGGGACGTCATGAGACCACCTGGACCATCCTGCGTAAATTCGGCTACGATGACACGCTTGAGTTGACGGATGACTACCTCTACCCACCGTACGTCTGTGCATATGAAAGCATGTGATTGCATGAACGGAAATCAGTATTTAAGTGACCTTTATGTGTGTGTTCACAGACTGCGAGTGTCGGTGGGCTGTACGACAGAGCTGAATCATCTTGGTCACCAGTTCCTCCAGAAGCTCTTTGATAAGTATGATGAGGTAAGTCATGATGATGATGATGATGATGATGATGGATTTGATCCTCTAATGAACTTTGCGTGCTTAAGCTTTCATTGGGCTTATGATTGTGTCTCTCCTCCTGCAGGATAAGGATTCAGCCCTGTCTCCCGCAGAGCTGAAGAATCTGTTTAGTGTTTTACCCTACATGCCCTGGGGCTCAGCGGTGTACAGTAATGTCCCCCTAACGGACGAGAGCTTCATCTCCCAACACGGATACTTCTGCCAGTGGATGTGAGTGGACGTTCAAACCGCACAATACACGTTTATATGGATCATTTTTCTTTCTGAGAGTCCCTTTTTTAGTTTATTTTATGATTATTTTGTGCCCTTTCCCACAAGAGCTGATGGAATTGTACCTGTTCTATTCAATTCTGATTATTTTATTTTAAAACACTCCATCAAGTACCACTGTGTCGCTAAATCACCAGACTGAATCAGAGTAATTCTTGTTTTTGTGTTTTAGAAGAATTCATTAAAATTCATTCGACCTGATCGAAACAGTTATTTGTTTGTAAATCAGACTACACTGGTTGCACTGTATTGTTTATGATTCACTAGAAAGAACCAGTTAACAACAGTCATTTGTTTGTGAAACTGACTACACTTGATCTTTATTATGATTCACTAAAAATAACCTGTTTTTAAGAGTCATTTGTTCGGAAGTCAGACTACGCTAGCGGTGCTGTATGTTTATGATTTCCCAGAAGAAAAAGTTTGTAAATTAGACTACACTCGTTGCTTGGTTTTTATGATTCACAAAAAAAAAGAGTCTATAAGGCTGCGAGTCATTTGAATCAGACTACACTGGCTGCACTGTATGTCAAATATATACGGAAGCCCTGAACCGCAATGTAAAAAATAAAAAAAATCTAGCATTTCGAGTTTAAAGTCGAAACATTTCGAGAATACAGTCTTCCGTAGAAGTTGCGTGTGTGCTTGCCATTGTTTCACATTGCCGCACACACATGCATTCATAATGGTGCATAGCGAGTGTTTCACAAATTCAACAGGTGCCAATCTACCAGCATTAGGCTACCATTATAGGACGTTATAAAATATACTGCGCCGGAATAGACTTTAGCCTATAGGAAAACCAACCCGGAAAACACTTTTCAGACTGGATGGAGATATCCAGCTTTATGAATGAATGAGGCATTTATATAGCGCGTTCATATGTCTACTAGGCCTACACTCAAAGCGCTTTACAGTCATATCAGAGAATCTCTCCTCAACCACCATTAGTGGTTATTAAATCTGAGGAAATCACGGGATCCAGCCAAATGATTGGATATAGAATGATGCACTTAAAATGTATCCAGAACGTATTTACGGTGAAGAGGGAGACAGAACGGTTACTGTTGTGTTCTCGACCCAGATAGTGTTGCCTAGACGAGCACGAAAAAAACACTGCCACATAAAGTTTGGACCAGATTGTGATACTCCGGCGGAGTCTGTGCGCTCGTCTATAACGCCATGCTAATTCTTTTTGGTAGATTAGCACCTGTGTAGAATTTTGTTGGAAGCCCAGATAAAAGTAAAAAGCTACCATTTTGTGTTGATACATGGCAGTTCGACTTCACAAGTGCATTTCTTTACACACACACACACACACACACACACACACACACACGCACACACGTGCGCGCGCTCTGAGCCAGTGGACGTGCACTTTTATGAATGCACACACTTCTATGGAAGACTGTATTATCGTAATGTTTTGACTTTATTCTCGAAATGTTTCGACTTTAATTTCGAAATGCTAGATTATTATTTATTTTTTTACAGTTTTTTTTTTTTTACGTTGCGGTTCAGGGCTTCCGTAAATATGACTTACTACAACAACAAAAAAACCTTGTTCATAAATGTTCTTTTTTTTTTATCAGACGAGTTCCCCTGTGTGTATTTGGACCACTAAAAACGAATTGTTTGTGAATTTCTGAAATTTTTATTATAACTTTATATTAAGATTTGTATTCATGCCATCTTTTTTGGTATTCTCGTTTCACATTAAACTTTACCAGCAAACTTGGGTAAAATGAGACTTATTTTGCCTGTAAATTCAGCAGGAGTGGTGCAGGAAACTGACATAGAGGTTGCGTTCAATCCAAAATTTGTATTCAACCTGGAATCTGAAAACAGAACAATTTTATGAAAACGTTTCTGTATTATTATTCCACATTGCTTTAAATATGATGTGTTATTGTATGAACTGCAGGTTATCTGCTTATCTGGATGTGCACCGGTGTTTGGAGCATCTGGGATACCTCGGGTATCCGATTCTAATGGAGCGAGAGTCCCAGACCTCCGCTGTCACGGGTAATGAGATCCACACACCGACCGGCTTTAAACTCCACGCATGTTTGATCAAACGGATACTAAAAAATATTTCTGTTTTTTTTTTCTGTGTGTGTATATCAGTAACAAGAGAAAAGGCATTAGACCTGGACAAGAGACAGACACAGCGGACGGTTTTCCTCTGCAAAGTGATCGGTCCGCGCGGAACGGGAAAGACAGACTTTCTTCGAGCTTTTCTGCAGCGAAGCACTGAGGTGAGAGAGTGGCTTGAAAGCAAAACTTTTGTGTGTCATTTTACTTGACAAAATACTGCATGAAGCCAGTCCCAACAAACCGCAGTCGAATCAGAACGTATATGATATTTTATACTTTATAATACATTTTAATGGACCAATGAGATTTCACCACTTGCTGATGCATTAAATAAAAAAGGTTGCTTTATCGTGGATTTTCAACTGTTCATCAAGCAAATGTTTGTACTTCTTTAATTTGTACAAATTAAAACTAGTGCTGTCAAACGTTAAAATATTTAATCGCGATTAATCGCAATTAATCGCACATTTTTATCTATTCTAAATGTCTCTTGATTTCTTTTTGTCCCGTTCTTTTTTCTCATTTTAAAGCTCTTATCAACATGGAAAAGTGGATCGGCTTGCTTTGTGCATGTGTTTTTTTTATTGAAAACAACATTGACATACTGTGTTCAATTTCACACTAACATTCTCACTTGGAGCAAATAATCTCTCACACAACGTAACACTGTCCATCAATAAAAGGGTGAAAGAAATACTGACGAGGTCCTGATATTGACGAGGGCCGGAGGATTCGCATCAGCTGTGTGTGTGTGTGTCTGTGTGTGCTTGGCCATCAATGATAGCTCAGTTCACAACGACAAAACACACAGATCACTTTGGTCTTGTCAATGGAACCTTTTGGCAACATTTTAAAAGTAAACTTTCCATTCAGAATCTTATTGGCATTCATTTCGGCGTCTCGCGCTCGTCATCCACTCAAAGCGTAACGTTAACCTACTATTTGGCCGGCTTGCAAGCCCAAAAGTGTGTGCGGCGCGCCTGTTGTTTTGTTTCCGGTCTAGCTAGATCCGCTTTCGCTTTGGTCGACGAATCAACAAAACGTCCTCGCGAGCCGCAAGCCATTGAAATGAATGGGTTTCATAGTGCAGCGCCGCGCATGCAGCGAGCGTCCTGTTGCAAAAGCATGTGAAAAAAAAACTACTAAGTTTGCTTGGCCAAAAAGACCGTTAATCGCGCGATAAAAAAATGAACGGCGTTTAATAACGCGTTTAACTGACAGCCCTAATTAAAACACATGACATACTGTAAAGAAAGAGCATTAATATACAAAAAAGTAGGGCTGTCCCCTCAGTAAAGATTTTTCTAGTCGACTAGTAGTCATTCATTTAAGCCATTAATCGACTAGTCGCACATTTATGATATTAATTTCATTACATAAATGCTGTATATACTATAGGACGTTGCATTGGAAAATGAGTTTCAGGGCTACAGGAAGAAAGTATATTAACATTGTTCTATATTACAGAGAAATAATAAACCATAACAATGAGCCTTATATAAATTAAGCACTTGAACACTCACACAAAGCTTGCTACAGAAAAAACAAATGAGACAGTCTGAACATTAATCATTTATTAATAAACTGGTGTTTTCCAGTGAGTCATTGTCAGCTGCAAAGATAAAGTTGACAATGCTGATTTGTCATCTCCCCAGTTTATTTGTAATTGTTTTCGTCTACTAAGCCTCTTCTCGTGTAACAGTACTTGAGATGGGTTTTACTCTGGAAAGAGGTTTTCTTGCTGTGCTTTTGGTATTCTTCCACACTTTATAGTCTGTCTAGGAAATAATTATCCATTGTGTGATTCCCAGTAGTCTCATTTAGATCTACCAAATATTTACAATGCTGATGATGTGTTTATTTTCAGAGAAATGACTGTGACCCTGGTCCCCCTTCAATATACACCATCAACACCATCTCAGTAGCCAATCAGGAGAAGTACCTCATCGTAAGTGCCGCCTCGAGCTTTACGCATGCCCTAGTTTATTGGTTCCCCCCCTGATGTGTGTGTTATTCCTCGCAGCTGGAGGAGGTGGACGTGGAAACAGAGTTTCTAAAAGCAGCAGATGCAGCGTGTGATGTGGCGTGTCTCATGTATGATGTCAGCGACCCGGACTCGTTCAACTATTGTGCTAGTATATATAAGGTGAGAAGCAAGATGCTTTAGTTGTGGAGTAATGCTTGACAAACTCTGACACACGCCTCACTCATATTCATTAATCACATTAAATATGAGATCATCCAAATGAATTAATAACCATAATGACCTACATCATAATATATGATGATGTGAGTTGTTCATTTCACCTGTGTGGCTAACATGCACTTTTAGTTATTAAACAAATGTATGGACATCTAATGATCTGGACTGGACGCTCATCATGTTGATGGCCTTCATTGATAGAAAGCTGAATTTGTCTCTTGGGCCTTAATAGTGTATTTCACAGAATTTTGTAAAAAATTCAATTACATAACCTACTGTTCACATGTTTGGGGTCAGTAAGATTTTTTTTTTTTTTTTAAGAATTAATACTTTCTTTCAGCATAAAGGGATAGTTCACTCCAAAATAAAAATTCTGTCATTACTCATCCGTTGTAAAAGCCTAAATTCAATCTGTTCGTCCTATAAAGCGATCGAGTCTCTAAAGCGAAAATTTGGAGTAACCGCTCAATTCATATGGATTAGTTTTATGAACTCTTTATGAAGCCTCAAAGTGGTAGTTGCGTAGCTTTCAATGGAGGGACAGAAAGCTCTCATTTTATTTAAAAAAAAAATTTTTTTTGGTGAACTATCCCTTTAATGACTAAATGGCACATTTTAATGTGTACACTGTAAAAAATGATCGTGATTTTAAATGGTAAAAATGCTACAGTGCAAAACTGTTAATTGGTTAACAGAAAGTTTCCTTACTATACACGGTAAATAACTGTGATAGATCAAACGGTACATTTAATGTAATTTTACTGTAAAATACTGTTACATTTACAGTTTTTGAAAGTGAAAAAGAACAACTCATTGTATAATTTACAGTGAAAACCCGTAAATTGACATTCCCACAATTCCCTGCGTGACACTTCACATTTGATTTATTTTTGTTGAAATAACTGTTTCTTCTTAGTTTTCTTAGTTCTTTTCTAATCAGTTATGTACATTAGGGTTTTCTGTTACATTTAATGTTGTTAAATTAATGTTTATTGCATTTTAAAAATTTCATGATGGTGTTTAATGTTTGTGTGAATGACACTGTGCAGCTTCTATATAATAGTATTAACCTTCTTGTGATGAGCTTTGATTGATCATGTGACTCTCATCACTGCTGTGATGATTGCCGGTTGTCAGTGTATTACAATGGTACAAAACAGATATTAATACTTCAATAGGTTGGTAAATTAACATTAAATCCGATAATGAAATACGGTTTATCACTGTAAATTTTAAGTTAAGTCTGTAAAACCAATAACGTTGATACCGTATTTTTGACGGTAATGTTCTGGTAACCACAGCTGCCAGTTTTTTTTACAGTGTATGGTGTTTGACTATTGAGTTTCCTAAAGTCCATGTCATTAAACTAGGCCTGTGATCCCTCGTTGTCATTGTGATAAACCACAGATGGTTTAATAGGGTTTCTGAGTGCCAATAGAGTTGAGTAAATCAAACGATGACTGATGAAATGTGTTTCTGCATTGTTCCCGTGTAGCAGCACTATATGGACAGCGGGATCCCGTGTGTGGTGGTGGGCTCCAAAGCTGATCTGATAGAAGTCAAACAGCATCACGGGATGAGCCCGTCTGAGTTTTGCTACAAACACCGGCTGCCTTCGCCCCTCCATTTCTCCACGCTACTCACACACACTCACACACACATTTACAGCAAGCTCACCTGGGCCGCCATGTACCCGTAAGTACACGCGCATCTTACCATTTCATTTTAAATATATACTGTACAAGAAGCCAAAATCGACAACTTCACCCTTTATTCAAATATTATTTAAAAAAATGTGTTAAAGAGTTTGTAAACATTGCGTTTTTGTGCATGGAGTCGATTGTTTTATTTGTGATAATTCAATGAAACGTCAAATTGTCATAATGTTTGGCCAGGCTGTCGTACAAAGAAACTATGAAAAACAAGAGAGAACCAACGAAAAATTAACAACCTATTATGTTGTAGTCAATGTAAAGCTTTTTTTCTGAGCTTTGTTTTTCCATTTATTTATTTTTCATAGCAAACGTAAAACCTGTAGCTGTATTTTGCCTTTTTTTTCCAAAATAATTTTGTCAGATAAATTACCTTAACCAAGTTTAGTGTTTTGCTCTACCCTTATATTTAAAATATTTAAAAGAATATAAAATATTTTCCACCTATTTTGATGGTCTAATCAAACTTGTAGAGTCATAAAAACAAATATACATGCATATAAATTATTTTTACATTTTTAATTAAGTTGCTAAATTGCACTTTAAATGAAACTCCTTGCAATCTTTCATGAAAATAGAAAGTTATGATTTTTTCTCGAGTTGATGTTGCCAAGCCCTCTTATTCTTACGCCCACTTTTTTATAATCCAATCAATTCCCGTTGGATAAAATGACCTTCTTTTTGTATTTGAATATCACATACCTCTCGTAAATATTTCTGCTGAGTAAAATGGCTTACAAACATTGCATGTTGACTTCAAAGATTTGCGGATGCCAGACTAAAATTAGCCTGCTTTGACTGTGTGTGTCATCAAGGTCTCTAGAAATACTGTGTGTGTATTTAAATCTCTCTCTCTCTCTCTCTGTCTGTCTGCAGGCACCTGAACGGATCAGACATGAGCAGCACATCTTTCTGGCTGCGTGTGACTCTGGGCGCCACGATAGCGGCCATGCTGGGCTTCGCTCTGTTCAGAGCCTTCAGCCGACACAAATGATGCTCGCGCGCGTTTCGTACTCAACACAGATAAACACACACTCCTTCATTTCCTGCACTCTGTCTTGGCCTTACAGAGTCATTGTGGCTTATCAAGGGTGTGAAGCCCTGCTAGTTACAGTGACAACAACACAATTAAGCAGTCGATTGGTTTTTCTTTTTTCTTCAGCTGGACTAAAGTATTACACACATGCTTTGCTTCCACTGCGCAAACTTGACGGCTTTACTGAACGACCTGCATCGGTCGACCCCAAGGGACATGTTTCGAGAGGAACAACATTAAGAAATGATATAACAGGTTGTGTTTTGAATTGTACAGAGTTTGTAATGTATTTAAGAGTTTGGGAAATCAATATAGATCTAGAATATGTTCCATGTGAATGTATTCAAACTCAGACACAGTGTCGGGGTCAATCATTCAGTTTTTCCTCTGCCAGTTCAGGAAATGCACTTCAATTTAATTCATCACTCATCCTCTCACAATATTTGAGAAGCTGAAGTACGTTCTTTGTTAAATCTCTAGTTATATGCGACGGATGATGTCATCTGAAAACAACTCGGTTTCACTTGTATTTAACCCATTTAAAGCAAGCGATCAACTAAATGAAGTGCATCTTTCTAAACCGGCTGATATTAAAACTGAATAAATTTCCATGTCATGTTCCTCAGATGGCTGTTTATGTACATGGACCATGACTGACAAATTACTGTTATTGTTGTTTTTATTTTTTTTAAGATGCCGAGGCAAAACCCGGCATTGATGCTTTTGGACGTCGCTAAACTGGGCCCAAACTCTTGCTTTGCCTATATTGATTGTAGGGGTGAATGATCTCAGATTTCGTTTGAAATTGCAGTAGGGATGGATGGTGTTAATAAGTGTATTTTAAATGATATTTTAAGATGAAATGCTCTGATGCTTTGGCCGTCCTATATATCAGGATAGACCGTAGAGGATGACTTGGCTGACTGTATTTAATTATAATATTGTCCAAACTGGATTTATCTCAGAACTGTTACTGTTTATTGGGCCAAGTAAAAAATTAAAAAAGGGTTTTATTTCAGCCTAAAAACATTTACTCAACACTGAAGGACTGTCTAGCAATTTGCATGGTCAGATATTCCTTCAGAAAGACAGAACTGACTGTGGATTTCCCGATCCATTGCTTTAATTTTCATAATTTCAATATTTTGTTCAGTATTAATGCACCAGTATTAAAACTGGTGAGCTCAACTTTAAAATCCCCCAGGCTTGTGTCTCGTCCGACATGATCTTCCAGCTTCAGTATCAAATGAGATGCTTGGAATGAAGCCAGAATGTTCGAATAGAAATATTTTGTAATAAACTAGCATTTTTTTCTGGTGATTTTTGTTTACTGTGCTCTATGACATCAGCATGCGGAAAATGGTGTGTTTTGATTGATCACATGACTCTGATTGGCTGATTATCTCTCGTTGAGGTCTTTCATGTTATTCTGTTTTGTGCCATAACCACTCAGCCATTTTATATATTTCTGTAATAGAAATCGACTTTTAATGCATAAATGTGTCAGGCAGGTCCTCTTGTATCAGTATCTCGTTTCCATTCAGACGATACAGCATCACGTTTCAAGAACACTGCAAAATACATAGAGAGATGCTTGAGGTGAGTTTGGAAAGTTGACTTGTGTCCAACAACTAGAATAAAATGTATAACGTCTAAACATTATACAGGGGTGTCCAAACATCTGAGGAAAATTAAATTATTGGCATAACCTTTTGAGAAAAGTGTTTCATAACAAAAACCTGCTGATCACGTTCTCCAGCATGATTTATGATGATTTAAACTCTGAAGAGCATCTTGAGCTTCAGTGGAAGAAGGAAAATCTGACCGTCTGTACAGAGTCACTAGAGACAGAAATCTGAAATAATTCAACATGATGTGATTTTAATTTGTTTAAAAAATGTTAAGCCTAATATTTCCAGGGTTATTTGAAAAAAAAAAAATCTCAGTTTTGGATTGAGGTCTCGACTTTACTGTAAATGTGTAAGGGAAAGTGTACATTTTATTTTACATTCACCTTTTTAATCACTTTGTTTTTGGAGTTTACTTGAATAGTCGTGCAGTATCACAAATGAATGCTTATGTTTTATGTTAAAAATAGTTAAGTAGTCTATATAATGCAGAATTATAGTTAGTTTTATGGCTGTTTTATTTTTTAGTTTGGTCTTTAGTTTAATGTGTTTTTCGTGTGTGTTTTATACTTAAGAATAAGTTTCGGTACATTTATTTAAACTACTTTAAAGAAGTACATCCAAGTCTTTAAGAAGAATATGTAGCACTTCAAACTATTATCATCATGTTATTCATGATTAACTAACGCATATTGTAAAGACTTATATTATGCTGTGTATCAAACTAAACTAATTGTGTTTCTCGACAATGACCCTGCGTGTCACCGCATTACACGTCATCAGAGCATTTGCATTTGCCCCAGCGTTATCAAACTAAACTAATTGTGTTTCTCGACAATGACCCTGCGTGTCACCGCATTACACGTCATCAGAGCATTTGCATTTGCCCCAGCGTGACACTGACAGGTGCAGTTCCCCGACGAGACCGCGGGGGCAGCACTGAGGCAAACCCAAAGATGCGCTTCACCTTTCGCTCTGGGATCAACTGGAGGTTGCGGTCCCCGAAGACCCCCATCTCTCGCGGGACCAGAGTGTCATAGTACCCGTTCAATCTGCTCGCACTCCATGAAAACACCAGACCAGACAAACTACTGCGTTTGAAATAAGAGAAGTTTATTGATGCACACAGTATGGACAGCAATGGAGCTAATTACAACAGTCCACGTCACAAGTTGATTCTGTACATCGCCATCATATAAGTCACCGTTCTTCATACAAAGACATTTTATTATTGTTCTTCACAGTCCTAGAATGACCTAAAATAAGAATATATCTTCTATCGACATATCTAATTGGCAAATTAATTAGTATGTCTCTGGATGAGGATGATAATAGTGTGCAACACAGTTCAACTTAATGAAGAAAGAAAAAAAGTCCAGGATTTTTTTATTTTTTAAATAAATAGTTTAGCCGTTTCGATGTCTCGGATCTTCTTTATAGAGTCACAATTGCGCACAAAAAAAGTTTCTGGAGAAACACGCTGTAAAAGTGTGGGGTTGAAGTCCGCGCACAAAGACCTTAGAAAAATAACAATATACCAAAAAACATTTGCTTCAAAAAAGTTTATTTACACCGAGTTTTGAATGAATCAGTCCGTCGGCTGGAAATCCCTTTACTTCTTTTTCCCCGTTTTCCTGGTCGATGTTTTGGGTTTGGGTCTCGCCGTTTTCGCCTTCTTGGCTTTGCTCGCCTTGGCAGGTTTGGCCACCTTCGCCTTCTTGACAACTTTCTTGGCTTTGACAGGCGATTTCTTCTTCTCCGCCACCTTCTTCACTTTCTTCTCGGCTGCTTTCTTAGTTTTCGCTGGGGATTTCGCCACTTTCTTGGGCTTGGGGGCTTTCTTGGGTTTGGCAGCGGCTTTGGCTGGCTTCTTGACTTTCACGGCTGCTGGTTTGGGTTTCTCGGGCTTCTTGACGTCATCAGCTTTGGCCAGTTTGAAGGATCCCGAAGCTCCGATGCCCTTGGTGTGGCGAAGGAGCCCGCCGGCCACCAGACGCTTCAGGGCGAGTTTGATCTGGGAGTCGGCGTTGTCTCCCACCTTGTAGTGGTTTTTCACGTACTTCTGGATGGACTGACGCGACGCGCCGCTGCGGCTCCGGTCGGCGGCGATGGCCGCTTTGATCATGTCAGAGTATTTGGGATGCGACGTCGCTTTCTTGGAGCTTTTCGCCTTCTTGGGCCTGGATGCAGGGGTTGCTGCCGTCTCAGCCATGGTCGATCCTGGAGGATTTCAAACAAAAACACAACTGTCAAAAACTCTTTCACGAGAAAGTGAGAGGAAATTCTTGAGGAGCTGCTAAAAATGAGTGATAACCGATGAAATTACCTCCGCGTCACACCTTGGTCTTTGTTTAGTTTTGAATTAAAATATTTATTCAAATAACCCACAAATGAGTGCCGTTGAAAGTGTGTATATTATTCGCCGAAGTGCGCCTGTACTATATATGAAGCCTCCACGCGGACGTGATTGAGAACACCAACTGCTAGCAGCTGATCAAGCGGGCTTCCATGAAATCTGCGCTGGCTGGTTTGTGTTTCTTCCTCCTCGAACTGAGGCCGAATTCAGCCACACTCGTTTGATACCGACCCTCCTAACGCCACGGTCTGAGAGGGGAGGCTTTGGGCTTCATGTGCGTGTGTCGGTTTAACCTGAATTCATTGCGCCATTAACTTTTTTTCCCTGAAAATCAGCTCAAACCGGCGAGCGTGGTGATGGATTTTGCAGAATTCGCGTAAAAATAGCACAAAACAACGAAACCGAGCCGGAAAACACCGAATGTATATGAAAGCCCCATCAACACACTGGAGGACAGGGTGGGTTTGATTCATATAAAACGTCGTTTTCGTTTTTAATAAGCTGAAGTAGTTGACGAACTAACACAGTCTGGCCACTGAGTCCGCGTGACGTTTCTCCGATTATTTATTGTTAAACCTTCTATAAATTAAATGTGCTCGAAATAAAGTGGCTCTCATATTGTGGGTCATATTCACACATTTTAAGAGGTGTCGGTGTAATGTATGAGCTATAGATATAAACGAGTAAAACGTTATAGGATATAAAGAAGCAGCTCCTATGCTGAGTGTTCTGGAAGAAGAGCTCGGATGTTAGGAAAGTTGCCAACGACCCAAAGACCAGGTTTACCGACCAGAACCCACCGGTACCATGGTCAGGTTGAACATATCGATCTGTGTATGCATTCTCGGTGGTTTGTGCGTTATGGATCTGATAAACATATTAAGACTGATCAAACTGGGCTGGATGCTTTAAACGCTCGCGCATTCTTTTGTTATCTCTCCGTTTGGCAGGGAAGCGCGTATCCCGTCGGTTTGTTTTCCCTTATTTTTCCACTGTTCACTTTTTAAGTCATCAATTTAGTTCAGGCTCTTATCGGGCTGATGCACAGTTATATTTCTATCGCTCCTGCTTGTTCTGTTATTCACATTTCCAGGCTGGATGGTGTTTCAGTCAGAACGCCATCTTGAATCTCTTCACTTCAGGGTTTTCTGTTCACATCTATTGTAAGCCCGCTTTACAGAACTTTTAATTACACTACTATATTATTTGTAATTAAACTTAAGTTGATGAACCAGATTAATAGCCTTTTTGTGTGAACTTTGTACTCAAGTTTGAGCGCGTGACGCTTTAACTCTAGTGCGCAGGCAGTTTTCTCTCATGAATAACATTCAAAATGGAACATTATTTCATTTTTTGATTTTATTATAATATTGATTATTAGTTTCTGCTAGACAGCCATGGACTCTTAAATATATGGCTTCTTTTGTTACACTTGCACTGGATTGTAACAGAATTACATCATAGTAGATATTAAGCTCAGTGCACACCTGTGATCACTGTCATTCCCGTGTGTGTGTGTGTGTGTGTGTGTGCGCGCGTGTTTGATACAGGCTTGTACCATAGACTAAAAAAATGGCTTGTACGTACAGTTTCTCATTGTAACGTAGTGTAAAGTGTCTGCAGGCAGGTGTCTAGTGCTGAAAACAGCACCTTCCCTCAGTCTGTGCAGTGTGCACTCAACCCATGTCAATTAGATGAATATATCATATGTATAAAAGACAGATAGATAGATAGATAGATAGATAGATGGATAGATGGATAGATAGATGTATGCACATATTACATGTTGATGACATAATAACAGTAGGACAGAAATTCCAAGGTAAACTGCTCCAGGAAATAATTACATATATGCATTTTTCATTATTAGGCCTATTATTTACTCATGAAATGTATTGTAATTTGCCATTTAATATGCTGTAATTAACATTTTTATTTTTTTCCTATCTAGGCACTGTAGCAGATGAGCACTTACATCACTGCATGACATCAGCCGTCGCGTGAGCTTCCTGTTAAATACGGTATGGCTTATATCTACATGACAAAAGTGTAATTGTCTATATAAAAATGTCTTCTTTTAAAAATTATATGGTTTTGTGCATTATATGTTATGGGATTTCACATAAAGCACAAAAGCATATCAATTCAGGTCTGTTAAAAGTTAGTTATTAACAGCAGGTAAAATACATTAAATTACAGACTGACCAATAGTATATCGAACAATAGTATATATAAGAACAGACTGAAGCATTATTATAAAGGACTCAATGATTTTTGTAATGCACTGGACCCTGCGTATTGAATATCGTGAATTGATATGGGGATATTGGGTTGAAAACTTTGATTTGATCAGCATCATACTTATATGTCTTTAAAATGTCCAGTAAGAGAAATGTGTGCATGCAAGTGTGGAATTAAAGTCTTTGTGTCCTATATGGTGTATAGAGAATGACTTGCATAAGTTTGAGCAGGAGAGGGCAGCACTACTCTGTTCTGCAGCGATTACTGTGTGTAAATGAGGCATTAGGATATTAAATAATGATCATTTCCCTCTATAATTGGCTCTAACAACATATTTTATTTAATTAGTTCACTTACAAATCAACAAATAAAAAATATGCATATAAATAATCTAAATTTGGCAACTGGTTATTTTGCTGATGCACTTTGAATCCTCACCTCATAGTCAGCGGCTAATGTGATTACATGCAGGAAAAATATATTGATTAATGCTTCCTCTGAAAAACAGATTTAATGGAGATTTATGCTCATTGATCAAGGTCAGTGCTGTCTGACTTATATTATGCTATACCAGAGTCGTGAAGGTCATGAAGTTCATAAACATGGGGCCAGTAATGGATTGATAGCACACAAGTATCAGTAAGAATGAATATCATAAGTCACAAATGGACTCACACTTTAGTTGATGAAGTGTCCGTCAGCGTCATTGATCCACCGTGACACCCGATGGAGACGCTGGAGATGTAACTGCCAGGTCTCAATCACACCAGACATATTCATAAAGATGATCATGGTCAGCGTATAATCACAATTCTGCCTTATGTTCATTCTAGAAGAGACCAGGAAAGGGTGAACCCGCACCATAGTGTTTTTATTTCCATGTGAGCTGTCAAATCACCAACAATTAGAGTGTGTTATAACACTTCTGTATAAGAAGAAAATCTGCACAATCAGTTTAGCTCCAGTTTAAAATCTGTCGTGATTGTTAGTGGTGTTTGCTGACACTGGCATCACTACATTGTTCATAATTAGGGTTAGAGATTTGAATAAACGCCTAACACTGAGTGATCAATTTTGTTGTGTAGCTCGTCCCAAACCGTTTGTGCTACAGAAACCCATACGGCAAAAAGTATTGTTTTTAACACTTATTTTTGTAGGTATGTAAACAGTATTTTTTATTTTATTTTCATATATATATATATATATATATATATATATATATATATATATATATATATATATATATATATATATATATATATGTATAGGAAAATAAATAGCTCTCCTGGCTATTAAATAAATAAATATATATATTTATATAATAGCCACAAAATCGAGGAAATATATTTAAGTAATTGTATTTTAAAATCTATATTAGATATATATTTTAATATATACATAGTATATATTGATATATTTTTATATATATATATATAATATATTACAAATAAATTAAAATGGCCCAATTTAGGAAATATATTTATGTAAAAATATTTTAAAATCTATATTAGATATATATATTTTTGTATACTTTGATATAAATATATATATATATATATATATTATATTTTGATATATTTTGTTGTATCTCAAATCAAATCAATGTGAACTTTAAAATCACCAACAATTAGAGCGTATTGTCATACAGTCTTGTGTCTAATAAGAAATCTGCACAGCCTTTAGCCCCGGGTGAAAATCTGTTGAGATTTTTTACAGGCTTAATGCAAAGATTTTTTTTTTTTTTTCACCAGTTTGGCTGCTTCCAAGTCTGAGTTGAGTCAATCTGAAACAAACTGTGTTAAAATTATGACCCAGATATCCAAGAAGAGCAGTATATTCACACGAGGGGTCAGTACCACTGCTAACCAGACCAGATCCTCATCATATGCAAACCTAATATATATATATATATTTTTAAATCCCACACTTTTGCACCACTGATGATAATAATCCTCTAAACGTTCCCTAACACAAGACTGCCATTAACATCTACTAGATTACTTTTATTCATTCATACCATCATGAATAACACAGAGGCATTTTGGACTTTAGAGATTCATCTTTATTACCACAGTTAAACAGTCCTCAGAGATAATAACTAAGCCAAATGACTTAATTAGTGTGTTTCAGTATGTGTATGTGAACACCATATTACAAGCACAAGCTGTGACTGAATAGCGTGTTTCAGGGTTTGTAGTATCTGCTGTGTGTGATTAATGTCTGATTTAGGAAATCTGAGTGCGCTTGCGCTGTGTGTGTGTATGAGTGTGTGTGTGCACTGCAGTGAATGTGTGTTTGTGTGTTTAGTCTCTCTTTAAGACTCCTGCAGGGTAGATGGAGAGCTGCAGCTCTTTGGACACGCCCCCTTGCCTCTGATTGGCCGCAGACCGCCGCCTCCTTCCCCTCCTTCATTGGTATTCAGGTAGTACAGTCTTTGTGGAGGACAGAGGAGAGAGAGGGCGAGAGAGGGAGAGATTTACATAGGTGAAGGCGATACGAGCACAACGAGACGGGCGAGCGGAGAGGGACGGAAGGGTAGAGTAGAGGAAGGAAAGGGACAGAAAGTGCATTGACTGCAAGCTGAAGGTGAATTTTTAAGCTGGATGGAAGCGGGTGCAAAAGTGTCACAAAGATCTATGGGTTCTGGATGCTGACTGGGACTTTGGATTTTAACCCATCTGGGATCAACCAAAGCTGGAGCAAACCTCACTGGAGGGAATCCTGCAGATACACCACTGGCCCTCGCTAGAGTGTGTGCAAGGGGTCTCTGTCCCCGTTGGGGAGGCGTGCCGCACAGACGGGCGAACGTGTGTGTGTGTGTGGACGTGTCTCTGTGTGTGAAATCCCCCTATGTCCTTCTTTTTGTGGCTGTGTGTGCACCAGGGCCCAGTATATGGATAGAAGCTCTCTGTTTCAGCTCATACAAGAGCAGGTAAGCAGCAGCAGGTTGCTATGGTTACTGCATCCTCCCGTGCGTCGATGTGCATGTGTGTGCATGTGTTTCTAGGCCGATATGGAGCGAGACGGACAGTTGGAATGAATGAGTACAGGAGTGTGTGTGTGTGTGTGTGACTGAGAGAGGTCCTTATGTTCAGTCAGTGGCTGTTACTCTGGTAGTAGTACACTAGACATCAGCACTGCTACTGAAGACGCTCGACACTCGCTTGGTTCTGAGTATGCTAATATGCGGAAATTACACTTATGCATGCTATTTTATGTCTGTGAAAGAAGTCTCTTAAGCTCACCAAGGCTGCATTTATTTGATCGAAAATCAGTAATACTGTGAAATACCGCTAAAACAACCATTTTCTATTTAAATATAGTGTAAAATGTCATTTATTCCTGTGATCAAAGCTGAATTTTCAGCATCATTACACCAGTCTTCAGTGTCACATGATCCTTCAGAAATCATTCTACCATTATACTGTCACTTTTGAGCAGTTTAATACATCCTTGCTGAATTAAAGTATTATTATTATTTTATTTGTTTTACTTTTGAATGGAAGTGTTTATATTTCTATATGATATATGTTCCTATATCATATTCAAAGCAGCAACTGGCAGATATTAAATCCAAGGATGCGGCGATGCAGCTTTGTGTGTGTGTGTGTGTGTGTGTGTGTGTGTGTTTTTTTTTTTTTGTGACTTGAAATTTCAGATCAGATTAATTCGGTTCAGTTCGCTCAAGTCAGTTTGACTCGTTAGCACTTTCAACAGTATGGATTGCTCAACTCGATTCCATTTAGATCAGTTCAATTAAACTTCTTTATTGCTTTTCACAATATTGATTGTTAAATTCAGCCCATTTCGGTTAAATTCTTCACACACTTCATTTTCACTTCATTAGATTTTTTAACAATAAACCTTTAAAAACAGCCAAGCTACAAGATTGTTAATCAAATTGATTTATTTCTGTTTTAGCCGTCAGCCCCCATCATTTCAACTTAGTTTTAAAATAATCATGTTTAACAGCAGAATTCATGGTGGGAAAACTACATTACCCATGATGCTGTACAGAAAATACCACCAATCAGAGTCGAAACAAGCAAGACACCTAAAAAAAAATTTTGATAGCTCCGCCCATTTTCATGAAGCACTGTCTCCCTACACTCTCAAAATACTGAAATATTTGAAAATATTTTGCAATAAACTTAAAATGCATTTTTTTATTTCTATTATCAACATTATAAGTGCGTAGTTTTATATTTCTCCACCGTTTTTAATTCCATTATGCTGTTGGCAATGCTTCATGGGATTTAAATTTCTTCCCAATCTTGTACCTTTTGTATTTTTGTATGATTTTCAAATACTTTTTTGCTTCAAATTACAGTTTGTAATGTTATGATTTACCTCGTTGCTGATTTTCTTGGTTCATGGCTTATAACGCTTTAATGAAGACTTCATAGAAATCCCTATGGGAGAAGTGAATGGAAACAATACTTTCCGAACCAACGCCGCTGAAAAAGTGTCCGGGCACTGAACTCTATTGGACATTTTAATGTTGATCTTGATATTTCAGTTCAGTTTCATTGATGCTTTTAATAACACAGATTGTCTCTGAGTAGCCGTGCGCTCACAAACCTCCAGTCCAACCACTGGATAAGAACAGGGAAAACTCCTTCAGTGAAAGGAAGGAAACTCAAAGAGGAGACCCAAAAACACTCAAAAGAAGTCGCCATTGATCAGAAAAGAGCAGAGCACTTCGCGAGATTTAGTGAAGAAAAATGAAAACATGTTTAGACATGAAATGACAAGATGTTGTCTATTGCACATTGTTTTGTTTTATTCTTTTACAACCTGGCAGGTTACAATCCGTTTGTGTGCAAAAACATGACTTATTTATACCGTCAGTCAGACCTCCCAGCTTGCAGAATGCATTACTCCCGGTACAGAAGCAGAAATACAGGCGGGTCACTGCGAACGCTTCAGTGACGGACAGTTCGTCCAGCGTTTGCTGTTTCAACAGATACATTACAGAGAGGTGTTAACATTCAGATGGGCTGGATGAGTGCTTCTTCTCACCGTGTTTTCTTGTCAAAACTAACATTTGAAAGCTCTTTCCAAGTACTGGCAGCCCAATTTTGCACTCAAAATTCATCAGGATTCGGACAACAGCTTGTTTGAATACATATGCATGAGTATATGCTAATTGGTTTAGTTTTTGGAGCAAAAGCAGCTCCTCGGACTGAAATGTAAGGCTTTAAGGTGCGTGAATAAAGGCCACGCTTTCTGGTCTTGATTTATCTCTGCTTTGCATTGGTAATTCATCCGCAGTGATATCAGTTCTGTGCTCTTTACTGATTATTTCCCTAAAATAATAAATAATATAATACAACACACACACACACACATGTATGTAAATACTGATATACTGTAAATATATATATAAATATAAAATTGCAATTAATCGATTTGACATATAAATATATATTAATCGATTTAATATATTAATTGCTATTAATCACATCTAACATAACGGTTTGTAAATATATCATATACAGTATGTGTGTGTGTATGTATGTACAGTATGTATGTACACACACACATATATATATATATATTTATTTATTTACAAACTTGTTAGATGTGATTAATCAGATTTCACAGCACTACTATATATAAAATTAAATTATATAAATATCAGTATTTATATACTTCATCTTTTATATAATATTAATTATTTAATAACTATTTAAGAAATATATAATAATAACAACCAGATTCTCTCTCTCTCTCTATATATATATCTATAGTTTAATATATAATAATTGAATTGTTTAAATAAAAACAAAAAATATATAATTATAATTACATACATTTTCCAAATTACTTAATGATTATAATAATCAGAATATTCTTTTTAATTTATAAACCTGCCAAACAATGTAGCAGCTCAAATTGTTTTAGAGTGTAACTGATGTGTGATTACTATTGTTGCACATACTTAGAGTTAGTGTTTTGAACGCTCCCCTTTATTTTAAGTATTAATCTAAGGTAAAATCATTCTAAACACAATAGCAACGCCGTCAACCATCTTAGAATCCTTGTGACCACTTTATATATCCATTGCTGCTTTCTAAATAATCAGTCATATAATAAGTGTGTTTTCTCATAAAACTTAGAAGAGCATGTACATGAATTGTAAATGCACGCTGTATTTTTAAAGCAATCATTTGAGGATACTGGAAGTTATATTAGGTAATATCAGTGTGTGTGTGTTTTTGATTTTATTGTCTAATCTATGCTGATGCTGTGAGATTAGGTTGATTGATGGATAGGAAAGGCAATCATTCAGTCGGAGGGGCAGAATTGATCTTTGCCTTCAGGGGACGAGGGACACACAGTCATCAGTTCAGTGTGTGTGTGTGTGTGTGTGTGTTGGTATTGTGTGGGTGTGTTTCATATGTTTTCACATGTGCTGTGCTTCTGATTTTGTGTGTGTACAGTAAGTGTTCTCAGACGGATACGATGCCTGACTGTTTTGTTGTGTTGTGTGGGTGTGTGTGTGTTTGTGTACATATGGTGTGGGTGTGTTGCACCTACTGTGTGTGTGTTTGTGTAAAGGCAAGATGCTTAACCTTTCAGTTTATTATGATTTTTTTATTTTCTGCTGCAGGAAGCAGTGCTGAGCTCAGACTATTTCTGGCTCTAATGCACACGCACACAGTTCACACGTGCAAACACACACACACACACATTCAATGCAATGTGTGATAAACTGAATTAATGGAAGACAGCTCTAAACGACTGAAGTACGCAGTGTCTTCTCTCACCGACTGGAGTTTAGTTAGTGGTGCTTGTGAAGGTAAGCATCGCTATTGCTTATACTTAGTATTACATTAGTTACTAACCTTAAGTATTACATTTGAAAATCATAGTGTCTTTAAAGGTTTATAAGTTCTCGTTCAAAATCAGTTTCCCTGTAGAGAAAATGAATTATGAGTTATTACTTCTGGAGCCCGACTGTATAACTGCAGATGATGTTGTCATGTGTCCTATACTGTGGATCCTATAATGTTCCTATACTACATATTTGCTAACACTATTTTCATATTAAAAATGATAAAATCATTAGCTGAAATCTGAAAAGCACATAGATGAGTATTTTTAGCAGCTGCATAGCAACACCCTGACAACCACTCACAACACCGTAGCATCGTGACAGTCGACATTTTGATCAGAAGGTGTAAAAATCTGATTGTTTGCGAGTGCGTGTGTGTGAGTGAGTGAGTGTGTGTGTGTGTGTGTGTGTGTGTGTGTGTGTGTGTGCGTGTGTGTGTGTGAGTGAGGGAGAGTGTGTGTCTGTGAGTGTGTGAGGGAGAGTGTGAGTGAGTGAGTGAGTGAGTGAGTGAGTGAGTGAGTGAGTGAGTGAGTGAGTGAGTGAGTGAGTGAGAGATTGAGTGTGTGAGTAAGAGATTGTGTGTGTGTGTGTGTGTGTGTGTGTGTGTGTGTGAGTGAGTGATTGAGGGAGAGTGTGTGTGTGTGTGTGTGTGTGTGAGAGTTAGTGAGTTAGTGAGTTAGTGAGTGAGTGAGTGAGTGAGTGAGTGAGTGAGTGAGTGAGAGATTGAGTGTGTGAGTAAGAGATTGTGTGTGTGTGTGTGTGTGTGAGTGAGTGAGTGAGTGAGAGATTGAGTGTGTGAGTAAGAGATTGTGTGTGTGAGTAAGAGATTGTGTGAGTGAGTGAGTGAGTGTGTGTGAGTGAGTGTGAGTGTGTGAGGGAGAGTGTGAGTGAGTGAGTGAGTGAGAGATTGAGTGTGTGAGTAAGAGATTGTGTGAGTGAGTGAGTGAGTGAGTGTGTGTGAGTGAGTGTGAGTGTGTGAGGGAGAGTGTGAGTGAGTGAGTGAGAGATTGAGTGTGTGAGTAAGAGATTGTGTGAGTGAGTGAGTGAGTGAGTGTGTGTGAGTGAGTGTGAGTGTGTGAGGGAGAGTGTGAGTGAGTGAGTGAGTGAGAGATTGAGTGTGTGAGTAAGAGATTGTGTGAGTGAGTGAGTGAGTGAGTGAGTGTGTGTGAGTGAGTGAGTGAGTGAGAGATTGAGTGTGTGAGTAAGAGATTGTGTGAGTGAGTGAGTGAGTGAGAGATTGTGTGTGTGAGTAAGAGATTGTGTGAGTGAGTGAGTGAGTGTGTGTGAGTGAGTGTGAGTGTGTGAGGGAGAGTGTGAGTGAGTGAGTGAGTGAGAGATTGAGTGTGTGAGTAAGAGATTGTGTGAGTGAGTGAGTGAGTGTGTGTGTGTGTGTGAGTGAGTGAGTGAGTGAGAGATTGAGTGTGTGAGTAAGAGATTGTGTGTGTGTGTGAGTGAGTGAGTGAGTGAGTGAGTGAGTGAGAGATTGAGTGTGTGAGTAAGATATTGTGTGTGAGTGAGTGAGTGAGTGAGTGTGTGTGAGTGAGTGAGTGAGAGATTGAGTGTGTGAGTAAGAGATTGTGTGTGTGTGTGTGTGTGTGTGTGAGTGAGTGAGTGAGTGAGTGAGTGAGTGAGTGAGAGAGTGAGTGAGAGATTGAGTGTGTGAGTAAGAGATTGTGTGTGTGAGTAAGAGATTGTGTGAGTGAGTGTGTGAGATTGTGAGTGAGTGAGTGAGTATAAGTGAGTGAGTGTGTGTGAGATTGTGAGTGAGTGAGTGAGTGAGTGTGTGTGAGATAATGAGTGAGTGAGTGTGTGTGAGTAAGTGAGTGTGTGTGAGATTGTGAGTGTGTGTGAGTGAGTATGAGTGAGTGAGTGTGTGTGAGATTGTGAGTGAGATTGTGAGTGTGTGTGTGTGTGTGTGAGATTGTGAGTGTGTGAGATTGTGAGTGAGTGAGTGTGTGTGAGATTATGAGTGAGTGTGTGTGTGAGTAAGTGAGTGTGTGTGAGATTGTGAGTGTGTGTGTGTGTGTGAGTGAGTATGAGTGAGTGAGTGTGTGTGAGATTGTGAGTGAGTGAGTGATGTGTGTGAGATTATGAGTGAGTGTGTGTGAGTAAGTGAGTGTGTGTGAGATTGTGAGTGTGTGTGTGTGAGTGAGTATGAGTGAGTGAGTGTGTGAGATTGTGAGTGAGTGAGTGTGTGTGAGATTATGAGTGAGTGTGTGTGTGAGATTGTGAGTGTGTGTGTGTGAGTGAGTGAGTGTGTGTGAGATTGTGAGTGAGTGAGTGAGTGAGTGTGTGTGAGATTATGAGTGAGTGTGTGTATGTAAGTGAGTGTGTGTGAGATTGTGAGTGTGTGTGTGTGAGTGAGTATGAGTGAGTGAGATTGTGAGTGAGTGTGTGTGAGATTGTGAGTGAGTGAGTGAGTGAGTGTGTGTGAGATTGTGAGT
Source organism: Tiaroga cobitis (assembly GCA_030578255.1). Taxonomy (NCBI): domain Eukaryota; kingdom Metazoa; phylum Chordata; class Actinopteri; order Cypriniformes; family Leuciscidae; genus Tiaroga; species Tiaroga cobitis. The sequence continues at coordinate 3,340,379 of CM060614.1, read as the reverse complement.
GAGTGAGTGTGTGTGAGATTATGAGTGAGTGTGTGTGAGTAAGTGAGTGTGTGTGAGTAAGTGAGTGTGTGTGAGTAAGTGAGTGTGTGTGTGTGTGAGTGAGTATGAGTGAGTGAGTGTGTGTGAGATTGTGAGTGAGATTGTGAGTGAGTGAGTGTGTGTGAGATTGTGTGTGAGTGAGTGAGTGTGTGAGATTGTGTGTGAGTGAGTAAGTAAGTATGCGTGAGTGAGTATGTGAGTGAGTGTGAGTGAGTGAGAGTGAGTGTGTGTGTGTTTGTAAGCAGTGTTTTCTTTGGCACCAGCTGTTCGGAGAGAAAGAGGGCAGTTGATAGTTGGATTGCTGCACCATATTTAGCATTATATTAGCATAAAACGTACTCGGTTACTAACGTAACCTCGGTTCTCTCTAGAGAGGGAACGAGTACTGCGTAATAGCTTACGCTACGGGGAAAACCTCTTTTCCACGAGATATTGAAGCCAAAAATTATCCTTAATTTTTTATTAATGTAAAACGCTTTGCAGCAGCAAGCAGACATAGGCGAAACAGCTCGCGCGCCTATTGGCTGCTCTTGCGGCAAATGCAGCAGCCTATCGAGAGAGGCGTTGCGTGACACATATCAAATGGGGGCATTTCGCGCCCATTTCGTCACGTCCCGCCAGAAAGGGCGTGGTCTCGCCCTATAAATATAGTTCGATAAGGCTGGTACACTGATTTTCATCGCCGAAGTGAACCAGCGCTGTTGTATGCACGGCAAGATACGCAGTACTCGTTCCCTCTCTAGAGAGAACCGAGGTTACGTTAGTAACCGAGTACGTTCTCTTACGAGAGTATCTCTCGTACTGCATAATAGCTTACGGTATGGGGAACACAATGCAACACGCCGTGCGTACAGGGATCCAACACCAAAGTCCCCGGGGCCGCAGCCCAGGGGCCCATATAGTGCATAATCACCATAAACTCACATAGAGTGGAGGAAGAGAGGCTGGAAGCGTCATTCCTAATAAAATAGCACCCAGAGGGGCTAATCATGTGACAATTAAACGCGCAGCCAGGGTGAAAGCTTTCAGTCTGATCTGGGTGGCCATACATGTGTCAATACTCATGGGGCTGAAGTAAACTCAGTATCTGGGCCGCACAGCGGGGCAGATAGCACTGAATTCTAGACCGCCAAAAGCTTAGCCTGCAAGGCGGGTACCTCCAGGTTATAATACTTTATAAATGTAGACGGCGAGGCCCAGCCCGCGGCCGTACAGATATCTTGCCGGGTAACCCCGCTAGACCATGCCCACGAAGAGGCCACGCCTCTCGTGGAGTGCGCTCTGACACCCAAGGGGCACTGCAGGCCCTTTGCAGCGTAAGCGAGCGCAATGGCGTCCACTATCCATCTGGATAGGCTCTGCTTTGAGGCGGCAAGTCCCTTGGAACGCCCGCCAAACAAAACGAAAAGCTGCTCAGTCTGTCTGAAACCAGACGAGCGCGACACATAAGCTCTTAATGCCCTGACAGGGCAAAGAAGACTCGCGTCTTTCTCCTCATTGAGAACCGGAAGGGCAGACAGGGAAATTACCTGGGCCCTATACGGTGTATTGAGGGATTTTGGCACATACCCGTGCTTCGGTTTGAGAATGACTTTCGAGTCATTAGGCCCAAACTCCATACATGAAGTGCTTACTGAAAGCGCCTGCAAGTCCCCTATGCGCTTCACTGAAGCAAGAGCCGTGAGAAACACTGTTTTGAACGACAGGTGTTTCATGTCCGACAGTAGGATTGGCTCGAACGGGGCGCCTTTCATGGCCTCCAGGACCGTGGAAAGGTCCCACGTCGGGACTGAAGGGGGCCTGGGAGGGTTTAGACCTGGGATCGAACACGGGTCTCCCGTGCGAAGGCTTTGGGTTTCGCCGCTGAGCCACAGGGGGAAACGACAAAAGCTTAAAATAACTCGAGCAGATAAGAGAGCGTCATCACAGTTTGTGTGTGTTTGCGTTTGTTTGCAGACGTGCGTGTTATACAACAGGCTCATTGCTGCAATATTGACATTTTCAGCCGCTCAAACTAAGAGGAGCTGAGAAATGTTTGAGAAATGGAGATTAGTCCGGCCTCGGCGAGACTAAAAACAAACTCTTTCCTCATTTCGCCGGTGACGCATGCCCACGGGGGGCGGGGGCGGGGTAGCTTTCTTATAACGTAAATAAAGCTAGCCGCGGGGCGGAGAAGGGGGCGTTCCACGACTTAGTCACTTCCTCGTGTAACTCAGGGAGGAAGGGCGCGGGCCTTGACTTTGACGGGGCTTCGTCTTTCCCGAGAAAGCCTCCGTCCAGTCTGCTGCGCGGCGGTTGCGCGGGCGCCTCCCAGTCGAGGCCGATGTTTTCCACGGCTTGAGAGAGCAGACGCATCAGCTCAGACTCAATGCCGGCTCTCTTCCCAGTGGTTTGGCGGGAAACGCTAGCGGAGGGGAGATCCACGGAGCTCGCCCAATCCTCGCTATCAGACGCCAGAAGAGAACACGCCTCGGTGGGTTCGTCGAACTCGTGGACGGATGCGGCGGCAGACGGCGGCCGTTGTCCGTCAGTGAGCAACTCGAGCGAAGCCGGCGAAGCTGGCGGGCGAACCGGCGAGCTTTGGCGGGCTGGAGAGAGCTCTGGAGCGCGCTGGGCGCGGCGCTTCTTGCGGCGGGCTGTGGTGAAGGCTCGGAGAATGACGCCAGGCGAGTCCTCAGAGTCACCATAGGCAGAAGCTCGCAATGAGGGTATCCGCCGTCAGCGAGCGCGATCCTCACCCAGGCAGGACACGCAGATGACATGACGGTCCCCGTCGCTGAGTGGGGCGCGGCACGAGCCACAGGATGGCATCTTTAAAAAGACGCAGCTCTTTTGTGATGAGAGGTGTAAGTCGCGTCACGTAAGCGAGCTAACACTCTCAGCAGAGTAAGGATAAAAAGGATAAAAAGGATACTTAGAACGCCGGAAAGCGCAGCAGGCTTCTCACTCTGGATCCAGCGATGTGTGTGCTTCGCTGAAGAGATGAAAATCAGTGTACCAGCATTATCGAACTATATTTATAGGGCGAGACCACGCCCTTTCTGGCGGGACGTGACGAAATGGGCGCGAAATGCCCCCATTTGATATGTGTCACGCAACGCCTCTCTCGATAGGCTGCTGCATTTGCTGCAAGAGCAGCCAATAGGCGCGCGAGCTGTTTCGCCTATGTCTGCTTGCTGCTGCAAAGCGTTTTACATTAATAAAAAATTAAGGATAATTTTTGGCTTCAATATCTCGTGAAAAAGAGGTTTTCCCCGTAGCGTAAGCTATTACGCAGTACGAGAGATACTCTCGTAAGAGAACAGCAGCGGTCCGTCCTCTAAGACTCTTCCTCTATGACCAGATGCAATGCTATGTAAAGAAAAGGACTTGAATTGGCCTCCTGTTTCTCAGATGTTTCTCCTGAGGAAAACACCCCAGTAATGTCTCATCTAGAGTTTCAATATATCTAATTTCCAAATCAAACGATCTAAGCTGCTAATAGATTTCTATTTCAAATACACAAACCATGGTATTTATCAAAGTAATATTATATTTACCGTGGTATCGCTCGAGTCGCCCCAGTGCTGTTTTGCAAGCGTTGCAGTGTAAAACTAAGATCATTTGTGATGAGAAAGCTGACATATTTTACTACTAACACCATATCAGTGCTCAGATGTTTCTGCGCTCAGCCATATGGTGTGTATTATCGGAAACCATGGCAACAGTAAGGCTCTTTTTAGCACATTTAGCCGAACGACAGGCTTTGTTCTCGCTCATGTAATCACTGACCAGGCCATCCGATGCTCTCCAGCTCAGCGATGTGACCCGGCCACTGGCCTGATGATTCGGCACAGCTGTGATCATAAACAGATGTGCTTCACACGTATTCAGATATCATGCTATTTACATGGTAGATCTGTGCTTGTAACGTGGTGTGTGTTTTGACGCTTGTTTGTTGGTGATTTGTGTACATGATCATGTGGTGTGAGGTGACAGAACTAGATCAGTCGCTGGCGGTGTACACACACACACACACACACACACACACAGTGTCAGTCTTTCTCATGGTGACACATTGGTAATTTGTAACCATGGTGACGCGGCAGCGGCTCTCCTCTGTGCTGAATCGCCTCACTAAATGATTCTTTCACTTCCATCCTTGTCTCCACATGTGTCTGCTGCTCTCATCCCTCCATCCTTCATCCTCCGCTCATTAAACAGACCCCTCACATTCACTCACTCTCCTTCCTCTTCTGCTTTCTCCTGTCGGTTTCTACATCATTACAGGCAAGCAGATCCTTTATTAGTTCGTATGTCTGTCTGTCTGTCTGTTCCTTCTCTTCCCTTCCTATCTTTTCCTTCCTTCCTTCCTTTCTTTCTTTCTTTCTTTCTTTCTTTCTTTCTTTCTCTTTCTTTTTTCATTCCTTCTCTTCTCTTCCTTTCTTCCGTTTTCTTTCTTTCTCTCTCTCTTCCTTCCTTCTCTTCCTTCCTTCCTTCCTTCCTTCCTTCCTTCCACCCTTCCTCCCTCCCTTCCCTTTATTTCCTTTTCCTTCCCCTTCCTTCCTTATTTCCTTTCCTTCCTTCCTTTCTTCCTTTCATTTCCTTCTTACTTTCCATCCCTTTATTCCTTATTCTTTTCTTATTTTCATTCGTTCCTTTCTTCCTCCCATCTGTCAGTTCTTCCTTTCCTTCTTTCCATAATTTTCTCTCTTCTTTTATTTCCTCTCATTAAAATTAATTTCCTTTCCTCCCTTTTCCTTCCTTTCTATCTTTCTATCCATTTCTTCCTTCCTTTTTCATTTCTTCCTTCCGTCCGTTGTTTCTTCCCTTTACTTTAATTTCCCCTCATTTCCATTCTTTTTCTTTTCTTTCTTTCTTCTTTCACTATCTTTCATTACTTTATTCCGTCCTTTTCTTATTTCCCTCTATCCTTACTTTTTTCTTCTTTTTTTGTCCACTCATTTTCCTTCTTTTCTTTAATTTCCATCGGTCCATCAGTCCATCCTTACACCCTTTTCTTTCTTCCCTTTCCTTTCATTTACTCATTTCCCACATTCTTTCCTACTTTCATTCCTTATTTCCTTTTCCTTATCTTTTCTTTATTTTTTTCCTGATTTTCCTTCTTTTCTATCCTTCTTTTCTTACTTCCATCCATTTGTCTGTCCATCCGTCCTTCCACCCTTTTCTCCCATCCATTTCGTGTAATTTACTCACATTTTTCTCTTTCTTTCTTTCTTTCTTTCTTTCTTTCTTTCTTTCTTTCTTTCTTTCTTTCTTTCTTTCTTTCTTTCTTTCTTTCTTTCTTTCTTTCTTTCTTTCTTTCTTTCTTTCTTTCTTTCTTCCCTCACATAATTTTCCTCCATGGCTTTCCTTTAATTTCCTACTGTGTTCCCTTTCTTCCTCCCCTTCCTTTTCCTCTTTTACTCATCTGTCTTCTGAAATGTAAATATAGCATTCAGAGTAAACTCAGACAGCATATAGCCGTGTTCGTGTTCTCCTGGGTTGTCTTTCCTGCTCGGATCTGTTAGGGAAAAGCTTCAGGCTGATAGTTACACACAAACTCACACGGTAATGGTTACAGAATCGTTGACTGTGTGTGTTTGTGTGTAACTGACAGATGGATTGTGCAGAATGACTTAGTTTGAGTCACAACCGCAGTTCCTCGAACTAACCGTGTGTGTATCCATGTTAAAGAGGTCATATCATGGAAAACAGGATTTTCTCTCTTTCTTTCTCAAACAGTTTGATGCACTATAAAGACATCTTGCTGTTATTCTGTTGGAGAGCATTCTGTATGTTTATCCATCACAGATTCACCCATGTACTGCAAAAAGATTTCATTGCTCACCCACTGGGAGTCATTCCAGTTATTTCTTATGTTGAATCGTACTGTTACATTTTGATCACATGGTTTTTGTATAACAAGTATACAAGCAAATGCAAAGCACATGGAGCATTTTGTGTAATAAATGGATGGTAGTCCTGAATGTTTACTGTATGTGCGTGCGTATAAACTAATCGTGTGCTGCTTCTCTCTCTCTGTTGGTGTCCAGCTGGACCCAGAGCAGACTGGTTTTATAGCAGTGGAGAATTTCACCAGTCTAGCTGAGCACCATGAGTTACAGCTGGACCCCAGTAAACTGGAGATGCTGCTGGCGCTGGTACAGAGCAACGAACACGGACACGTCTGCTACCAGGAGCTCATAGAACTGGTGAGACGCACACATGCAACGTCCAGGTTTTTTCGATATGTCTGCTGAGAAACACAGCTGTGTTACTGTGTACATTATAAGCATGCACTGCGGATATGGACTGCACTCATGCAAGAGTCATGCAAGAGTCATGCAAGAGTCATGCAAGAGTCATGCAAGAGTCATGCAAGAGTCATGCAAGAGTCATGCAAGAGTCATGCAAGAGTCATGCAAGAGTCGCATATAAACTAGATACTCACAAATAATGTTCTGCTTTGTTTTCTGAGCTACAGTACCATATAGAAAATTAAAAAGATTGTTTTAATGTTTTTGAAAGAAGTCTCTTACGCTCATTTAGTTAATCAATAGTACCTCATTAAAAACAGTATAATTGTGAAGTATTATTATGATTTAACTGTTTTCTATTGAATATATTTTATACTATAATTTATTCCTGTGATCAGAGCATCATTACTCCAGTCTTCAGTGTCACATGATCCTTCAGAAATCACTCTAATATGATTAAGAAACATTTTTGGATTATTATCAATGTTGAAAACAGTTGTGCTGCTTCAGATTTTAGTGGAAACAGTGATACATTTTTTCAGGATTCTTTGATTTTCTTGATTGAAAATTGTCTATTGAGATTTCTTTTGAAAATTGAAATCTTTTGTAACATTATAAATGTCTTTACTGTTGCTTTTGAATTAATTTATCAATTTAATGCATCCTTGTGGAATAAAATGACCATTAAAAAAATTAAAATCTAACTGACCCCAAAACTTTGAACGGTAATATATATATATATATGTACGGTTTTATTTTATTTTATTTTATTTTATTTTACTCTCAGACTAAACTTTGATCGTTGTGTATTGAAAGTCATTTAACTAGTGACCGATCTTGCACTTTTGTATCAATTTAGTTAGTCTATTGCTAGTTTAGAAACACATTTGCACGTATGTGCACATTGCAGTGTGTTTGTGTTCATGTGTGCTCATTCAACTTTATGGATTCCCTGATGCACAAATATCGAGTGTGACATTTAATTGTCATATTATTTCTATAACACTTAGAGCAGATGAATGCCGTTTGCGTGTGTGTGTTCATGAATGAAAAGCTCTTCTCAGTCAATAATAGACTGCAGGTCTCAGCTCTGTAATTGCTGAACCTCCACGTGCTTCCTTTACAAATCCAACCCCGTTCCTCTCAGGACCTTGTTCACTCCCTCACTCTTGATACGAGGGGGCGTAAGTGTTTTCACTCTGGCACAGACAGTTGAATCAATTTTGCCGCAGGCTCTTTTAATACACACACACACACACACACACACACACACACACACACACACACACACACACACACACACACGACTGTGGTGCTCTGTGTTGACAGTTTTGGTGATCTAGCTAGACTCATTCAGAGATATGATACGAAGATGCATGGCACTTTTCTGTTGCAGGAATTCAAGACATAGGCCCTACGTTGATTTAAAATCATGTTCTACAGGAAGAGAGACTGAGACTGAGGCGGAGAGAAAGCAATGAATTTAAAAGGATTTGGGTGAAGTGTAAATCTGGGGCATGAGGGAGATGAAGGGAACAGGGAAAAGAAAGAAGAGAGTGCGAGAAATCCTGCAACATTGAGAAATCTGTGAGAAAGTCACAGTATTAACTGGTCGTGTGTGTGTGTGTGTGTGCGTGCGTGCGTGCGTGACTGTTGTGAGGTCTGTTAAGAGTGTATATTCACAATCACATATAAATACACTGTAACCGTAAAAATGTTAGCAATTTTTATATTTGGAAAATCAAAAATACTGAATTCAATTGATTAACCCCGATTAACATATATGGTGAAAATGTATTTATTTTAAAAAGACAGTACATTAAATAATCAAATATTATTTTTAGATATATATTTTTTTTATTAATAATTATATATTAAAATAAAAAATAGAATTAATAAAAAATATGAAATATTGTATAAAATGACATTATTAAATGCTTGTATTTTATTTATACCTTATACTTAATGTTTCAAGAAGTCCTTGAAAGATTCATCAAGTTTGTTTAAATTTTTATTAAAAAAATGATGCATTGTTGTTAGTTATGTCTAATAGGGTCTTTTATGTTACACTTTGTTATTTAGCTAATGTTTGTAGCATTTTTTGTGTGCCAGATGGAGGGTTGTGTTTGTTGGTATGACACTGTGCACATCTGTGTGTAATTTTAGCCCACGGTTGCTGGAAAGGACACTTTGATAAGTTGTCTACTGTTGATGCATTTGAGGTTATCAATATATTCAAAAGTTTTGTTTAGGTTTAAGTTTGTTTTTATGTAAACATGATCATTTAATGATTTAATGTGTGTAAGAGACAGTACAGTTGTAACAGATTTACATAGGTTAAGCAAGCCACCCTTACACACTTCACTCTGTCTCTCAGCTGAACAGCAAACGCTCCAGTAGTTTTCGCAGAGCCATTGCAAATGGGCGTCGCACACTGCAGCGAGAGATCCTATTGGATGAGACGGGGCTGGGCGTGTACAAGCGCTTCGTGCGCTATGTGGCCTATGAGATTCTGCCATGTGAGACGGACCGCCGATGGTACTTCCATCAGAACAGAATCTGCCCACCTCCTGTGTTCATGGCCATCATTACCATAGTACAGGTACACCTCACTTGAGTCGCTATATGGACCTTTCTACTTCATGTTGCATTGTAGGTTCATCAGATCAGCTCATTTGTTTCTTCGTTCTTTAATACACCAGTCTGTAGGTTACACTTATTTGTGTAAATACAATGTACCTACGTCACCTTATAATAAAGCGTGACCAAACTTTCTTAGCAAAAGTTAAAAAGGTTGTAATTGGAAACCTTTTTTTTTTTTTTTTTTACTCTATAAAGCCTACTGTATCATATTCAAAACTCATTTCTAAATTATCCACATGATCAATACTTTTCTGAAAAGCCTGTTAGACAATCATGCCTTCTGTCATCTGATTGATAGTTCATACTTTTTTAAGCAAATAAAATGCATCATTTTAAAAATGTCCCCCTTCAGGTTTTGGTATTCATGTCTTTTTTTACTGTGAAATCTTTAATAGAAAACATATTATCTTTGTATTATTTCAAGATGAACACTTACTGGCCTGAAGCAACTTATGTTTACTTGATTATCCATATATATATATATATATATATATATTTTTTTTTTTTTTTTATCATAATAAATGATAAGATGTATCAAATATGAGCTATCAGGCTTTTAGGAATGTTTATTTGTTCATCTCTCAATCATAATTGTATTGCATTGTATTATATGTTTTAACCTTCCCTCCACTACAGAGCTTTGATCATAAAACTAAGCATATAAATATAATCTCATATGCATTTTATACAAGTAGTCTGATTCAATCATTGATTTACATTACAAGCAATCAGAATTTCATCATACCTTTTTGGAAATACAAATAACAACTGCACTAAATTGCATATTTTTTGCTCAGTTTGTGCCTTTAAATAAAACTGAGGTGTTTTTCCTCCTCGAGTGTGATCTCCATATTCTCCTATAACATACTTTATGAGCCATAAAAGCCCTGATGTACTGTATCAAATATGACACTCAACTCATAGAAAACATGCACACATTTTAAAGATTTATTTTAGTATTTTGTCTAAATGATCAATAAATGTCATTATTCACTGGGTCAAGACTGTTGAACGTGTCTGTGTTTGTCTGTTCCAGATCATAGTGTTTATGTGTTACGGTGTGATGCTCAATAAATGGGTGTTGCAAACGTACCAGCCGGATTTCATGAAGAGTCCGCTGGTGTATCATCCCGGGCACCGCGCGCAAATCTGGAGGTTCTTCAGCTACATGTTCATGCATGTTGGGTAAGTAGAGGGATGACCAGGGGCCGGTTTCACAGAGATAGACTTTGGCTTAGATATAGTAGATAGTCAGACTTCAGATAGACATCCAAATCAGACCGTTGCACAAAGCACTTAAAGGGATACTTCAGGATTTAGCATTAAGCTTTGTATTAGTAGAAAACCTGTAGTATTTTCAAATTACCGTGCTTTCCACCCTCATATCCCCTTGAGACGAGAGATTTATGTATTTTTTGTCTGGAAAAAATCCTCCGATGACGCAAAAATCGTCATTTTGCGTCATCGGAGGATTTTTTGGCCAGAGGCTAAAGACTACAGCCAGTAGTAGGAGCTGTCCCGCATGTTCCCAACCCGCCCATAGAGGCTGGGATCTCACTCACAGAATGAACACATAGTGTCAGACATCTTTTTTGGAAGCTAAGCTAGCAGGCACTTGTTCTGTGGAGAAAGCTGAGTAACTTAGTAGGAGAAAGCTGAGTAGTAGGGGTTACCATTCATCCTCTTTTTCCCGGACATGTCCGGCCGTCGAGATCGTGCAAAATGTCCTGGATTCAGCTTTTGCTTTCTGCAGTCGCCATTCATTGTTTACATACACACCTTTTGTTTCAATCTAACTGAATTCATTCCGATTGGTGAATCTGAATGTAGTGTTTACATGAACGCTAAACAAGTGATCGGTTGATGTGCATTTTAACATTGCTAAGAAAATTCCCGCTCCTCCGTGAGAAATACGAGACCGGTGCGTCTCACAGGTGTCTCTCATCAGTAATCACGCCACCGTCCGCGTGCGGTTCTCCCGCGGCCCTCACTCGTCCTGCTCGCCACAGTAAACATGATGAATGACGACTGTAGAACGCAAAAGCCGAATCCCGGACATTTTGGGCGATCTCGAAATCCCGGGCAGACTCATCACGGAGACTCACTAGTAGCCTAGACTTGTTGTTTAACTACTGCGCTCTGTTACCGGTAGGCGTGGCCTCCTAGGCAGCGAAGCAAGTGCATTCTGGGAGTTGTTATCTTTCATCTACATAAGCCAAAAAGACATTTTCTGGCTATTCTCAGTCTAGAAAGCTCCAAATTCCAAAATAATTTCACATTTCTTCTAAATAAATGACCCATTTTAAATACGCATTCATCTTTCCAGAGGTGAAGTATCCCTTTAAGACTCTGACTATCTTAAGTAGGATTACACTGCAATGCATTCTGGGTAAAATAAGACACTTTTCTCAACAAAAAACATGGCGGATCGAGTAAGCGCATTCAGCCGCTCAGTGCAGTTTACCCCAGCGGAAAATATGTGTTTGTTGGAGGAGTGTAACAGTTACAAGGACATTTTACTTGGGAAATTTAGCGGAGAATGCAGTAACAAGAAGAAAGATTTAACCCTCTGGGGTTGTTCGTTTTACAGTCACACTTGGGTTGTTCGGGTCCAAAGGGCAGGATTCATATTTAAAAAAAAAAATCATAAATTTTTTTTTTACTTGTTTTTTATAATTTTTTTCTTTTCTTTTTTGGTGTTTTGAGATATTTTATGATTTATAATTAATATTTATGCAATAATTATGACCCATTTTTTCCCATTGAACATAATAGAATTTTTTTTTTTTTTTTTTATCAAAGCTGTATTACATTTTAGAGTGAAGCCTAGGCCTCATGAAAGCAATTTTGGAAAAAATATAGATGCCATCTGGTGGATACACTGAGCATTTTTATCACGCAATAGCACATTTTTGTTTTTGTTTCATTTACAGCTCTCTGTAGAAAGGCTTGGGAATTCTTGTGATTTTTGCAAATATATACCAATTTTTTTTCAGGTTGTTGATTTTTAAAATATAATAACAGATTCTCAAAGATTATTTTTGTCTTGTTTTTTGTTTGTTTGGTTGGTTTAAATGGTAATTTGAAGTGCCAGTTTTACTTTATAATACAGTCAAATCTGAACATTGCATTGGAAGGAGAACAAATGGAAAGCATTTTGTTACCCAATGTTTAATTCTAACTTATTCTAACTAAATTAAAATGCAATTCTTTCAGTCATAACATATTTTTTTATTAATCTTTCACAAGAAACATTTTGAATTCAATGAACAGTATTCAATGAACAGTAACTGAGAAGTCAATGAACAAATTCAATGAACATCAAATAATGATCAAAAAACTAAAATAAAAGTAAAAAATTAATTATTATCAAACAATGGAAAATAGAAAAAAAGTGTTTGAAATATCATAACTATATATTTAAGCTGTGATTTTTAAAAATTCAAAACAGATTTATGTAATCTGAATTTATGAGTGTGTGTGTGTATAAAAGTGTGTGTGTGTGTGTGTGGATGTGTCTGTTTTGCACTCTTGATGTTTTATAGATTCACCCCTTCACTGTTGTGTGCTTTTTTTATGGATTTTGGCTGATTTGTAGATTGT